>CM076575.1:1153343640-1153518214 GCA_034641835.2 Pinus albicaulis | reverse complement strand
TTAAACACCATGTTGAAGCACACACATGGTGTATGAGGAAGAAGAATGCACACACAAGAGAAACAACACACAATGAAAGATAAGCGTGAGGCTTTCTTATTTTCCATTATTCAAAAATGTACATTTATAGTACAATGGTGTGACTCTTGGTTTCATATTCCAAGGTCACTTGGACTCCATTGTGACTTTTCGCATTCCACACCTACCCATGTAGGATTAGGTGTTCCAACATCCCCCTTAATCCGAAGGGGTATGTGTGAGTCCAAGAAAAGAGTTGTAATACAAATCTGCAAAGTATACATGGCAGCACTTGGGCTGAATCAACTCTCTGAAATGTTGGAAAAAAGAGGTGGTTTTAGGATGACCACAAACAATGGAACGCAAAACTTGTTGCAGTTCCCGGAACTCTTCCAAAACTGGCAAGAAGCTGAAAGCTTCTGCTAGAGGAATTGTCCCTCATAAAAAAGGGAGACCTTCGACCTAAAAGAAGGGAGGTCTACTACCTGTGGTGGTTTTAGGTTGTCCACCAACCAAAGATGATGGTTTTAGGTTATCCACCAACCGAAAATGATGGTTTTGGGTTATCCACCAACCAAAGATGATGGTTTTAGGTTATCCACCAACCGAAGGTATGCTCATGGGCATCCGTGTCTCTGGCTACATCTCTGAATCCGGAATGACGAATTGTGGCTCAGGCTCGCTTGAACTGTTGGCTACAACTCTGAACATGGAATGAGAGATTGTGGCTCAGGCTCGCTTGATCTATCGTCGAAGCTTGTACATGACCACCATTTTCCCCCCTGTCAGGGACAAGGTGAGATGATGGCGAAAACTCAACTGCAAGTTTGTTCAATATGCGTGAACAAGTTCTAACATGTGTCGTAAACATCTTCTTGGCTGCTGATGCCCATTGCCAAGAAGCGATCCATCCAAGATGAATCTTGGTTCTTGCAAGAGGCTTGTGTCTGAAGCATCTGTCTGAAGAATGGGTGTGCCAACCACAGTGCTTGCATGGATGAAGATCAAAACAGTGATCTTTCATATGGCCAACTCGATCACAGTGTTGGCATTTTACGATCTGTGATTGTTGTTGTGGAGCAGGATCTGGAATAGCTGCAGGTGAACTGTCATACATGAATCCGGCACTCTGAAATATGATGGGCTTGGTGTAGTCTGGAATATGAAAGGTCACATCCTTGTCATATCCAAGACTAGTTCGGTGCTTGTTGTGGACAAGCTCTTCCCAAGGTCTGATGATGGGCTTGAAAAGTGCAGGCTGAGCTGCTACATCTGCATGTAAATCTGCTCTAGTACAAGGAACTGAATGGGAATCAACTGGAACTTTATTGACTTGCTACTGATGGGAGTCTTTCACAATGTTCTGAACAGAAACAGGTTCAGAATGGTGACTCTTTTGCTGAAGTTCTTCTTGCTGAAGCTGAGATTCCAACTGCAAAAACTCAATCTTTTCATGTGCATTTTGCAAACAACTTTGAATGTTACAAAGAGCATCCTTGCTCATTTTTATCATATCATCAACATTGGAATGAATGAGGTTATTCAACAACTCTAATGCCTCATTGATTTTGGCCGTTTTCAACAACTTAGGCTCAAAACAAATGAAAGGGTGTCGGCTTCAACCGAAAATGCACCCGTTTACAATGTGATGCAACAAGAAATACAAATGACTCGAGAAATTTTCAAAGTACAAAGTGTGCTCCTTAAATGATGGAGGGCAATCAACAACAACTCAAATACTGATTATGAATGAAGAAGCAATATTCACTCACAAAATAATGTCAACTCAATACAATATTTCTGCAAAAATGTGCAGCAAAAACAACTGTGCAGCTGAATTTTCTTCTTCAAATAACTGTTTTCAATGATGGCAAACTTGTCTTCAAATGTCAATTCTTCAAAAAATCACCCTCATGTCAATGCCACAAATCATAGAATGTAAATCTGCAAATTTCAATCCATGTGCTCCTCATATGCCATTTTCCATTTTCTGCTATTCATAACTCTCTCTTCTTCGTCTTCAATGTCCTTCCTCTCTCTCTCTGTTGTTGTTGTTTTTTTTTTTTAAATTAAAAATTAATTAAAAAAATTGGAATAAATAGTTAATTTAAAAGGAGGGGAATTTATTCTATGAAATGGGAGGGGAGGGAAATATTAAAATGGGATTAAAGTGAAATGGGATTAAAAATTGAATGTGGGAACGAATTTAAAAGTGAAATAGTGGGAAGGGAGTTTTAAAAAAGGGAGAAGAATTAAAAAATTTAAAAAGGAAGGAAATGTGTGAGCTTAATGTAAGTGGGAGGGATTTTATTAATTTAAAAATGAAATAGGGGATTAATTAATGGGGAGTGGCGGATGTGTATATGGGAGAAAGGGCGGGTAGGATAAAGTCGAATTTTAAAAAGGTGTGGCGGTATTTTTTTTTATGAGAGGGCGGTATTTAAAAAATTAAAAATGAAATTTTTATTTGTGAAAAAAGGGGCGTATATGGTGTGGAGGCGTGGAAGAGTAACAACCCGTGGGAGAGTTGGCAAGTGGGAGTTGTGAGAAGGGTGATGGGTATCGTAGGGATGAGGGCCGGGGGGTGTGTAGACGCAAGGTTGAGTGCAAGGGAGCGTTTGATTGCAGAGTGAGGGCCGTGGAGAGAGGCTACAGGTGAGGGGCCGGAGTGACGAGTGTGCACTGCGCAGAGGGAGTAGGGAGGACGCCGTTGATGCAGTGGATAGAGGCGTTGTTTGGATGGTTCTGCAGAGAGCGTGAAGCAGATTTCAAAGGGAAGAGGGAGCCATTTTGTTGAAGGGAGTTAGGTTGAGAGGGCCGAAAGGCCTGTAAGGGACAGGTTGGGAGGGCGCAGGAGCAGAAGTGGGGTGGTAGTCGTAGGGACAGAGGCGTTGATTGGAGTGTATGAGATAGCGTATAGTTCGAGTTTAAAGGAGGGACGTGCGAGTATTATGAGGAGTGTGGAGTGATAAGGGGGTGTGTTATATGCGGTGGTTGCAGGGCTCGTGAGGCCGTGGAGAAGAGTAGGATGCCGGTTGTAGAGTGGAGCGGAGTGTGAGAGAAGGTGGAGCGCTGGAGTGTAGAGTGATGTAAGGCGGAGAGGTGAGGGAGTATAGGAGTGGCAGTCGAGTGTTAGGGAGTGGGGAAGGCCGTAGGCCAGGAGCAGCAATTTTTTATTTTTTTTAATTTTTTTTAATTTTTTTTTGTTTTAAAACAGCAGATAGCAGATAATAGAGAGAGCAGACTATTCTTCCTTCCAGCAGCATATATTGAATAAATGCAAACTCAGAAATCATTCAATAATCCAGCAGCAGGAAAATTCTTCAGAAAATTTTAGCAGTAAAACCCATAATTTTTTTTCAATAGCCCAGCAACAGGAAAATGTAGAATTGCAGAAACTCAGAAATCTTCCAATGAAAACTCAGAAATATTTTCAGTGAAAACTCAGAAACTTTTTCAGAAACCCAATTTAAATCGTATCTAGCAGCTCTTCAAAATGTAGAATTTAAAATGCAGAGATTGCAGGAAGAAATAAACAGTGAGAAAACCTTCAGATGCACAAGGCTGCGTCTCTGCAAAACCAATGCCGGAATGCTGCCAATTTCTGAATGCTGCAGAAAGTCTCTTCAAAACACCTCTAAATGGCAGCAAAAAACACTGCTGCAAACACTCTGAGTGCTGCAAAAATGTCAAGAATTTTTGCAGATATGCAAGGCCATAAACACAAATGGCTCACTCAATTTGGAGCAGGGCCAGCAATCGCCCGCTCTGATACCATGTTAAACACCATGTTGAAGCACACACATGGTGTATGAGGAGAAGAATGCACACACACAAGAGACTCACACAGAAGTACCGAGAGGAGATGAAGTGTGGCCACTAAATCTAGAGGTTGCATGTGTATCGGGCTGAAGTTTTTGTTTCTCACTGTCTTTTCCATGCAACCTCCTCTATTTTGATGTATTTTTGCCTTTGTTCCATTGATACCTTAGGGAAAACAAAGATCCCTATGGCACCCTTATTTTAATCATTGCTCATTACCCCACAAATATGCCTCCTCACACAGGTATATGAATCGTTATAAAGTTTTCCACCATGACAATCATGAGGTCATATAAATTCGAAGGTTCCACCACCTCTCCCCCACTCATGTTTTGTCCCAAATTTCCACAAGGGTGTTAGATTTCCCCCCTTGCATTTCAGTGCCCTCTTCATCTAATTCCCCTTCAAACCCTTCCTCCTCATCATACATTGGGTCACTATGAGTGTGACAACTAACCTCTTCTTCCATTTCTTCCATTCGCTGCCTACCCCCCACCAACACCATGAAAACCAAAAATGGAATGATAAGCCAAAAGAACATCATTTTTCTCAAAGCTTAGATGGACAACATGCATTAAAATGAGGAAGAAGAAAGAAAGGGAAAGAGTAGGAGAGGAGGAGAGAAAACACAAACAAGAATGACAAGAAAATGAGGGAATTCAGGTTTGCACTTACCTCTTTAGCTTTTGAGAAGTTGAGGTAGATGGCAACCCTTCTTCACTCCCTTACTCCTCCAAGCTCTCCTTTGCTCTCTCCTTCAACGTCTCATAGATCTAATCTCAAAAGCTTGTTATCTCCTCTCATCTCCAAGGTCTCTTCTCATCTCTTCTCCAGGCTCAAGCCAAAGATGCAAGAATGAGGAAAAGAGAAGGGGAAGAGGCCTTTTACCCTTATCCTCCCTTTCCCTAAACTCACCCTTAACTCTCCCTAGGCCCACATAAACCACAGTCGAGTAAAATAAAAAATTAGAGAAGCCCCCCCTGCGAAACCGTGCTTGTTCCATCTGGAACCACGACAAAAGCATTATGTAATTGTGTCAAAACGTTCGACTTGCAGAACCATGCACGGTTCCCATAGGTCCAAGAACCATGATTTCTCGTGCAAATCACGGTTTCTATTTTTGGGTTCACGGTTCTGTCCATGATTTGATCATAGATCCACACGATTTGCAGTTTTGGTCTTTGAGCCTAGGCTACCTGGAATTGGGAGTGGAAGCGGAAGTGGGAGCGGGGAGCGATAATTTTTAGAAGCTTCCCGGTCGGGAGCGAATTTTATATAATATATATTTTTATATATTTTGATGCATATATGTCAGCAAAAGCATGTAGAATGATGAATTAGTTAGGAAAAGCATAAAAACATGGATTAAACCATATATCATTAATCATCCAGTAGACATGGGATCATCAACATGAGCTACATAAACTTCATCTGGCTTAGAGGCTAAGGAGTCCTCAGACTCCTCTGCAACCTCAATAGTAGTAGTAGTAGCAGCAACAAAACTAGACATCAAAACTACAAATCATTGATCAACATGATCACTCATGAAACACATCATTGATTCAACACTACTAGAAAGGGGATCATCAACAAGAGCTACATAAACATCATCTAGCTCAAAGTCTTCAAACTTGGATTGCTCAACCTTATAATAGGTAGAAATTGAAAAAGTTTAACATGCATAACCAATGATTTTGGTTTGAGTGACTTCAACCTTATAATATGGTAGAAAAAGCTTAACATGCCTAACCAATTATTTTCCTTTGAGTGAAGGGTACATTTTAGTTAAGGCCACGGTAAAGGAGTTCAACAAGCAATACCACTGACATGTTCAAAGATCAATGACACCAACATCAAGGTACTTAAAGGGCTTCATGTTCTTGATCAAACGCCAATCTCATACCCTCACACATGACAAAATCATTTGGAAACATTGCAATCCCATAAGTCTTGAAATCCCGAAAGCCATTAAGTTTGCTAGATTTTGAGTGATATCTAAAAATCTAGTTTCTCCATATGAAATCCAATGAGGTCGAAACCACTCTCAAACATCTTGAGTCATTTCATGGTAATGTTAAATTTAAGTAAAAAGATGAAAATGAAAGATAAAAAAAATATCACTTTTACTTTAAGAATTTAACATTACCATTGAATGCCAACAATGCTAGGTTTGAGAATCTTAACCACCTTGAAAGCACTAGGGAGGGAGCGTATTTTTTTTTTGGCGGGAGCATGCTCTCGGAACTGCCCTTTCTCCCATGGTTCAAAGCAAGGCAGCAGGGACTGACCCCCCCCGATTCTGCTCCCGAAGCGTGCTCCTCTCGAAAGCGCTAAGGAAGCGACCCATGGAGCATGCTCCCCATCAGCAACGCGCTCCCTTAATTCACTCCCAAATGGGAGCACGCTCCCGGGGTTGCTCCCCTAGCGCTTTCGAGTGAAGCGAGCTTCAGGAGCAGATTTGAGGGGGGGGGGTTCGCTCCCCGCAGCCTTGCTTTTAGACATGGGGGGGAGGACAGTTCCTGCAACACTGCTTAGGATATTGTGATGAATTTGATCATATGTAGAAGTTGACGATTATTCCTTCTTCCTTAGAAGAGAAAGCATTTCTTACCATGGTAGCTAATGCCAATGACACTTGCATGCCATGGCTGTAATGTTTGGGACATAAAAACTGTTAATTCTTGAAAACCCAGCTACAAATTTGATGTTCAAGAAATATTTATAGAACAAAAATGAAAGATGCTTTCTAAACTGATTTTTAACAACAAATACTCTGGGTTCTTGACTAGCATAAATAACAGAAACAAAACTCACAAAGCCAAACACACATAAAAGAATGACACAGATATACCCTGGAAACCTTAGTGTGGGGAAAATCAACAAATGATGGGCTTTGATACAACTTCAGAAATTTAGTTTATAGCAGATATTTACAACAAAAAATTGCTACAACAATTTGTCTTGCTGCTGCCTAGCTTATGCACCTAAGTTAATGTGGGAAAAATCCTCAACTCCTATAGGTGTGGCCTTGGTGGCAAAGCTCAAAGAAGAGGCTGTCACTTAATCCCAACTCTCTCCGTTTAGGCTCTCTCCTAGCGAAAGCCAAGGGGGGGGGGGGGAGGACCCTAAGAAAGGTTTCTAAAGGAAAGAGGTGTTGAAAACAACAAGTTCTAGGAGACTAAGGTCAAGGCAATCACTTCTCAATGCAACTTGATTTAAAATTAGCAAGTACAAGACTTAATGAGCAATGTAAAAGATAAATTCGATTAAGATCAATGTGGCATTCAACAAAAGTAAAGATGAGAAACCAATGCCTTATAAACAATGCTCAGTTAAAGATTATATACTTGCAAAATGGAAATAACACTTCAAGTTACAAGGATAACAATGCTGCAAGACAAGTGTTAGTACAAGATGATAGCATAAATTGAAATATAAACAACAAAATAGATCTTGCAAGATGAATGAATCTTGTACTTCTACTTCAAAGAGATGCTGAAATGAAATGGGACAATATCAAAGGACAATGACCAAGTAAGTTAGATAACAAGTACAAGATAGGTACAGTGTAATGTGCAAGCAAGATATAATATTCACAAATGAACAATATGCCAAATGGGATGATGCTAGATAAATGAATGGAAAATTTAAACTATGTGGAATGTAAGGATCTTGGTTGATTTAAATTAAATGCCTAATCTATGGTGAGAAATCTCCCCTTAATTTCTCAAAACTTGGTAAGGATTGGGGTGAGTTGCAAGAATGATAGGTTGAAGAGGCACAAGTCCATCGTTAACGATACCCTTCCTAACCTCCTTTCAATCCACCTGCCTTCGTTCTTGAAGGGTGCCTTCGTTCTTGAAGGGCTCGACCACAAAAGAACTGCGAGGTCATGTGTTTTAAGCTTACTCCAAATTCAAGTTGAAAGAAAGTTGGGGAGACTTATCCTAAAGTTTCTATTCAACCAAGCTTATGCTTGGAGGTATATTTTAGATATGCAAGTCTAAATCTAATCTGCAAATGGGATGTCAAGATGCTAACGCAAATGTTTCAAATGAGATATATTGATGACAATATGCTTCAAAGAAATGAGATAACAATCCACTTATGATTAAAGTTACTTTGAGCACAATATGATATCGAGCTATAACAATAATCAATGAATCATGTAATAATTTCTCAATGAAACAAGGCCAATGAAAGAAAATTAGATCACAAGCTTGAAATAATAACTGAAGTGCCTTGAATCAAAAGTGCTCTACAACATGTATCTACTATCTTCACTTATGATATGATATGTTATAACAATGCACCAAGTGAGAGTTGTATTACAAAGCGCAAGTAAATATAGACAAATGAGATTGTTAAAACTAGATTGTAAGTAACTGAAGTAACAAACTAGATGATATTTGCAAATTTGTTCCAAGTGTGAGATCTGCTCAAAGTAACTTTCCCAAATGAAACAAGTTGCAAATGAATTGAATCAATTTGAGCATGAAACTTGAGGTAATTAAATGTTACAATGTAAATGAAAACTATACTAAGATGAAATTGCAACTAGATTGTAGATGGCATTAAAATGTAATGAAATAAAATTTGAAAAACTTGTTAAGTAGCTAATTAGCATGAAATCAAAGCATGTAAATACTCATGAAAATGAGCTTGACAATGAAGTGAGATAAAATAGAGCATTAACAAACTAGAACCAATTTCAAGAAAGAAAAGGAAAGCTAATCAAACACCAAGAAAGAAGGAGACCTTTTCCAAAAAGAGAGAAGGGGATGGATGCCAAGGGAATGGTTCCCCAAGCTCCAAAGAAGAATGTTTCTTTATTATTATGATGTTACAAAGAGGAGAGCCTTTTGACAGTGAGAAGGGCTCAAGTCCTCAAGGAAAGCTTTGCAATGATATTGACCTTCGCAAAGAGAGAACTTTTCCTTAAGAAAACAGTGAAGAGATTTTACAATCTTATGGCAATGAGGCACAAGAAACTCCTCAAAACAACTCTGAAAATTTCAAAGGAAATTCATTCAAAACGACCCTAGCCTTTTAGAGTGAACAAGTTTGCGAAAGAAGAGAGAAAGTAAGCCTCTTATCTCCTCACTGTTTTGACAGAGATCACAAATGCCTTTTATGCTCATGGCCAGGTAGGAAATGAGGCCTGCAAAAGGTAGTTGGAAGCCTGCAAAAAATAGGAGAATGATTTCCAGCCTTTGGCCCTAGAGTTCCTACCAAAGTTGTATGAGGAAAACATCTTAGATGAGCTCTTATTTCTTTGCAAGACAAGTCCCAAGGATTAGTGGATGACACCAAGAGAATGATGCAAAATTATATACAAATGATTTACAAGAACTAAATAAAAGAGTGGGAGTATAACTCCTCTCTTTGATTAGCCAATAAATTGCTTTATCTTGGCATATTTATATCAATGAAAGCAAAAGTATTTTGAGGAAAATAAATGTGAATAGATTTTATCACAAGCCAGGGCCAAGGAAATGCCTGCACAACAAATCTCAAATCATAAGGCCTTGGAAATCAATATGTAGCTTCTTCCACTTCTATGCTCAAGAGTGGGCTAGTTCAACCGAAAATGTACCCTCACGCTTGAGATATGATTCAAAATATTTTCTACACAACTTCAAAGTATATTGTTAGATCGATAGGGTTAGATGATACAATGTAAAGGAAGTTCTAGAAATTTAGCCGAAAATTTACTAAAACATCCCGATCTAGAATACTTCTCTAACCCAAATCCCAGTGTAAGGTAACGGTACACTTATAAATCTATGGAAGCAAATGGAATAACAATAGAATTATTACCAATAGAAAAATAAGCACATAATTAGAAAGATCACACTGTATCCATGGAAGAACACAAGAATATGAATCCTAAAGTCTTTATTATTGTATGAAAGTGTGTACACAAAGAAGTATAATCTCGCCAAGCACAAAAACTCATTTTTACATGAGAGAATAGAAGCCAATGGCTCATTTATATACAAACATGGGAGCAAATCCCAATG
This sequence comes from Pinus albicaulis, assembly GCA_034641835.2. Lineage (NCBI taxonomy): Eukaryota > Viridiplantae > Streptophyta > Pinopsida > Pinales > Pinaceae > Pinus > Pinus albicaulis. The sequence goes on along the minus strand of CM076575.1, from coordinate 1,153,508,351 downwards.
GAGAAAACAAATGACAAGTGGAGAGGTGAAGATCCCATTGGAGAAAACAAATGACAAGTGGAGAGGTGAAGATCCCAAGGAAGGCAAGTCGAAATCCTCATCAACACACATGTGAGACAACTGCTGAGATTTGACATGAAAGCTGGTGCGAAAATCCTCCCTCGTGGCCAGCGAAGTCTTCCTTTACATGTGCACATTGCTTGGAGCTTCCAAGTGTGAAGATTGGTAGATGATGAGGGGGCATATTCCCCATCGAACTCCCAACAAGTAATCATGCTTTGACATCTCTGAAATCCATCCACCAAAATGCCAGGCGTAGACTGCGTATAGGATTCCAGTGTAGAGGAGATTTGATCTGCGTGGAAGTTAGAGTGTAGTCTTGGTGCCAAGTGTGAGGAGTAGTGGAGTTGTAGTGGGAACAAGACTCCACTAGACTCTCAACAAGAAATCCCATAAAATATTCTCTACCATGCCTTGATCCTTAAGAGATTCAATTTGCAACATAGGAAATTCGATCTCCTAAAATTTGGCAAAAATTGATTTGTGCATGTGCTAAATATTCTTGCTGATGTCAGGTGCCAAATCACCCTTTTGATTGCCTCTTGGCTTGCCTTTTGACTTGAGTGGATTTCCAAGTCATTTCCATATCATTTTGTCACATGGATTTTTTATTTTTTATTTTTCTCCAATTTATTTATTTATCAGTGATTTTATTGCCACATTTCCCCTTAGATTTTTTACCCCTCAAAGTGTGTCGTAGTAGAAAGTTGAGGTGTAGAGGTCTAATTTTGATTACTCATATTCCCTGCAACTTCTCTAGACATCACTCATTACAATTTACATAGAAAATCTATTAAAAATTGTGTTTTGCGGGAAATTTTAATAAATTTAAAAAATGACACCTAGACCTAATCAAATTCCGCGAAATTTTACGAGTGATCTAACATGGTAATATACATTGACTTTAGACACCAGGACTCACTTAAGGCCTTACTATCAAGGCACACTCTAGCTTTGAGGTTATATCTGGGAGAAAAAAACTCAATTAATTATTAAGCACTGAAAAACACAAATAATTAATTAAGTGAAAAAAACTCCCTAGAGTGAACTCACTTGATAGAAAAGTCCTAAGCTACCTAGGCATGTTACATGACCTTATTTCATCACGCTAGCATCACTTTTACAATATCCCTGAAGGGTTGCAAAATCTGAGTACAATGAAGAAGAAGAGAGAGAAGAAGGGGCTTAGAAGCCCTGATGATATTTGGAACTCTACGAGTGCAGGACTGATATGAAATATCCTTGGGCATGGATTCTTCAAGTGTACTTAAATGGTCAATATGTCCCAACAAATATAAATCAAATCGACCCCTATGTAACACTATACGACCCAACAAATCAACCTCTGCGCCTAACAAATCTTGGCCTGTACAACCCCCTTTGCTTGTCCTGTATAAATCTTTCCCTCTACGCTGCCCTAGTGTCTTAACTTGCTCTTTGTTGCTTTGACTGTCAAAACATTCTTTCCAGCTAAATGCCCCAAGCGTGCCAACTGAATGATCTCCTCAATAGCTTTAACACCCTTCATAAATTGCTTAACCCTAATCTCCAAAGAGACAGATGGCTTATATTTCATCCCATCTCTTGAAATCAAGGGCTATGTTGTTGACCCCTTTACCTTTTCCAAAAAGGTGGCCAACAGGTCAAATAATTAAATTAAACTGCTATCTAAAGTCTCGACTTAAGGAATTAATTAAATAATCGTTGTAGGAGTTATTTGAGGTGGTTGGTTGCATGTCATAGCACATGACCTATCCAGAACCACATTCCAAGCTATAAATTCAACACTCCCTCTTAGTGAGGAAGGTGTTTTTTACAACACCCAAATTATCCTTGAAGAATACAAATTTTCCCTTCATCAAAGCCTTGGTAAAGAGGTTTGCTACTTGCTCCTCTGTAGGGATGTATTACAATTTCACTATCCCCTTTTGCACACAGTCTTTGATGAAGTGGTACCTGGTCTAAATGTGCTTCGACTTGTCATAAAACACTGGATTCTCAGAGAGCTTGATGCGGCTTTGATTGTCACAGTGAATGGAATTCAACCCCAATTCCTAATCGAAAAACCCAACAAGAAGTTTCCGAAGCCAAATGGCCTCACAATTTGCCAAGCTAGCAGCCATGTACTTGGCCTCAACCCTCTACAAAACTTAGTGCAACTGACTTCTATTTTCTTCTCAACCAAGAGACTGCTCTTGATCCTAGATTGAAACTAGACTTTAGAAGTGCTCTGTTTGTCAGCTGTACTACTTGCCCAATCTGCATCGGTATACCCCTCCTTCTTCACTCCATCTTGCTAAATGTATCTCAGTCCATACTCGATTGTGCCTTGGAGATATCTCAATACATGTTTTGCAGCTACCCAATGAACTCACTTAGGCTCCACCGTAAACTAATTGTGTTCATTGCAAAACAAATATCCGACCTAGTGTTGACCAGATTCTTGAGAGGGCCAATCAACTGTTTGTACAAAGTACGGCCCACTGCTTCTGATCTGGAGTTATCAATCTTCTTCCAGTTGGTCACTAGTGGCGTTTACATGGGCCTACAGTCCTGCATCCTGAATCACTTCAGGATATCTACTGTGTATTCCTTTGCATAAGGAAGATCTCTTTCTCTTTCTGCCACACCTCCAAACCTAGAAAGTAGTGCATCAAAACCAAATCCTTCATCTCGAACTTTGCTGCTAGGTCCCTTTTGTAGTTTTCTATGAGCTTCTCAGATCTTGTGAGAAACAGGTCAACATATAACACCAATATGAGAGGTTCTCCCTTCAACTAAATGTAATATAGGTTTGGGTTTGCCTCGCTCTTGGTGAAGTTCATGCTCTGCAAGTAGCTGTCAATCCTGGCATAACACGTCCTGGGAACTTGCTTTATTCCATACAACACTCCTCAATCTGCACACATGGGAATCCCTCCTATGCTTCTCAAAACCCTCCGACTGCTCAATATAGATTTCTTTCTCAACAATACCATTGAGGAAGGTTGTCTTCATGTCCATTTGGTGAATTCTCCAACCCATTTGCGCTGCAATAAAGATAATTTCCCTGATGGATGAGTACCTAACTACAGGGTCAAAGGTTTTGTCATAGTCAATTCCTTCCTTTTGCGAAAACCCCTTAGCCACAAAACGGGCTTTGAACTTCTCCACACTTCCATCTGCAACATGCTTGATCTTGTACATCCATTTGGAGCCAACCACTGACTTTCCCTCTAGCCATGCCACTACCTCCCAAACACTGTTCTTCATGATGGAAGGGTAATCCTCCACCATGGCATCCATCTGCACTTGATGCTTGGATGCCTCCTAAAATCTGGAGTGTAAAAACTCTGGTAAACTTTATAAGTATATATTATTATTGATAAAAGATGATAGATGATTACAATGGGGAATCACCAAGGCTTTAAATATAGCCTCATGGTGTCCCTTGGTGAAGATAACTATATCTAACTAATAATTTATAAAATATACATAACATTGCCCCTCTCTTAAGATGCTTTGTCCTCAAAGCATACGTAATGACGGGTGTTGCTAGCGAAACGCTTCAGATTCCCAAGATGCTTCTTCAATGGGCAAATCCTTCCATTTGATTAAATATTCCGTAATAACACGAGAGCGTAGCTTCTTATCACGGGTAGATAGGATACCTTCGGGCTCTAGAATGAGCCTTCCTTCATCATCCAAAATGGGAAGTGTTGTTTGGGACAACTGATGGTTACCCAGTGCCTTTTTTAAGCAGGACACATGGAAAACATTGTGAACACGACTGGTATCGGGAAGACTCAACCCATAAGTGACTTCACTGATCTTTTTAATAATTTGATACGGACCATAAAACTTTGGAGCTAATTTATTTTTTCCTTTTTGTTTTACGGACAACTGCTTGTATGGTTGAAGCTTGACAAACACCCAGTCTCCAACTTCAAATGATCTCTCAGTTCGATTACGGTTAGCCTGTTGCTTCATACGATTCTGTGCAATATTCAAATTTTCTTTTAGAATTTGGACAACCTTTTGGTGTTCTTCTAGTTGATTTTTACTGCTGGTAAATTTGTTTGAATTGAAGCAAAATCTTTCCACTTCGGGGGCTCATATCCATATAGAGCTTAGAACGGAGTCATTTTTGTTGATGTATGGTAAGTAGAATTATACCACCATTCGACAAGATGCAACCATTGAACCCACTTATTTTGTTTCTCCGTAGCATAACATCGTAGGTAAGCTTCCAAACATTTATTGACAACCTTTGTTTGCCCATCTGTTGGAGGGTGATAAGCTGAGCTCATGTTGAGGTAGGTTCCAACATGGTTGAACAATTCCTTCCAAAAGTTTCCTTTAAATTTGGCATCCTTGTCGCTGACAATGACTTTCGGGAAGCCGTGTAGTTTATAAATATGTTTGCAGAATATCTCCGCAATTTGCTTTGCAGAGTCTGTTTTTTTAATAGCGATAAAGCGAGCATATTTAGTGAGTCTATCTACTACGATGAAGATCTTCTCCTTCCCATCCGATACAGGTAACCCTTAAATAAAATCCATCGATATTTCTTCCCATTTCTGAGTCGGAATATTTAAGGGATGAAGTAACCCAGGTGTCATAATGTTTTCATTTTTATTTCTTTGACACTTGTCACATTCTGCAACATATTTTTGAATATCGTGACTCATACCCTTCCAAAAAAATGACTGACGTGCATTGTAATAGGTTTTGAAATATCCTACATGCCTAGATGACATGGAATCATGCGATTCCTTGAGTATTTTTGATATAAACTTGGATTTGGAGTTTAGATAAATTCTTCCTTTGTACCATAAGATATCGTTCTTCCATTCAAATTTTAAATTCCCTGGGAGATTATTGATTATAGCCAACATTTCCGGATCTTTGGTGTACTCACTTCTAATCTCATTAAGCCATTCAGGCACAACAATTGAAACTGCAAGTAGTGTTGATTCCTCATCTTTTCTGGACAAGGCATCCGCTACTACATTGTCTTTTCCTTTCTTGTGTAATATCTCCATGTCGAAAGCGGCAATCTTCTCAATCCATTTTTGTTGTTCTTCAGAGAGTGTTTTTTGCTGAAGGAGATATTGAAGATTGTTATGATCCGTTCGGATGGAAAATTTACTCCCTCACAGATATTGGCTCCATTTGGCCAATGCATGCATAATTGTGAGCATTTCCTTGCTGTATGTGGACTTGAGACGCTCATGTTTATTTAGTTTTGTGCTTTCAAAAGCAATAGGGTGCTCTTCTTGCATTAATACTGCACCAATATCGAATCCAAAGGCATCACATTCAATGATAAATGGTTTAGAAAAGTCGAGAGTTGCCAATACTGGTGCATTAGCCATTACTTCCTTCAAATCTTCAAAACAGTTCCCTGCTTCCTCATTCCATTGAAACGAATTTTTCTTTAAAAGGTTTGTAAGAGGTGCAGTTCTCTGCGCATAGTCTTTAATAAATCTTTGATAATATCCCGTTAATCCTAAAAATCCTTTGAGCTTGGATATATTCACTGGTTTATTCCATTCCCTTATAGCCTTAATCTTAGAAGGATCCACTTTTACTCCTTCATGGGATATTAGGTGCCCTAGATATTCAACTTCTTCTTTTCCAAAGGTGCATTTGGATTTTTTAGCATAAAATTGATGGTCTTCTAGTAACATGAGAATTTTATCCAAGTGTTGCAAATGCTCCTTCCAGGTTTTACTATAAATCAAAATATCATCAAAAAATACTAGTACAAATTTCCCAAGATATGGACGAAATAACTCGTTCATAGTGGCTTGGAACGTAGCTGGTGCATTTGTCAACCCAAAGGGCATTACTTTAAATTCATAATGACCTTCATGTGTTTGAAATGCAGTTTTTGGTATATCTTCCAATCTAATTCTGATCTGGTAATAACCCGACCTTAAATCTAATCTAGAGAAGTATTTTGCGCCATGGAGCTCATCCAACATTTCATCGATAAAGGGAATTGGAAACTTATTTTTAATTGTTATCTTATTTAATCCTCTGTAGTTAATGCATAGCCGAAATGATCCGTCTTTTTTTCTTACCAATATAACTGGGGCAACATACGGACTCTTGCTTTTTGATATGACCCCACATTTTAAAAGGTCTTGGATTATCTTCTCAATTTCAGTTTTATGGTGATGTGGGTAGCGATAAGGCTTGATGTTAACAGGGTCTGATCCTGCCTTGACTTCTATTGTATGTTCGATTTCCCTATGAAGAGGCATTTTCATTGGTAGGTCTTCAAATACCTTTTCATGTTTTTGAACTAGTGCTTGTACCTCCTGGGATTCTTCGTGGTTGACTTTTGTAGATAACATCTCTAAATGATGGCATTCTACTATATAGGCTGGCGCTCCCTTTCGGATCATCTTCATCATCTGGGATGATGATACGATTTTATTTTCTGGGGCTTGGAATCCATATAACTTGTGCTTCTGCCCTTCCCACTTAAAGCTTATAAACTGCTTCTGATGGTTGGCCGAATAAGTACCCAAGGTTTGTAACCACTGAATTCCTAAGACCACATCTACTCCTCCTAGTGGTACGACATAGAATGGAGATTCTAAACTAAAGTCTTTAATCTGCAATTTGACTTTATGGCATTTTCCTACCTGTTCAATTTTCTTACCATCGGCCACCATTACCTTCATATTAGGCATGGGAAAAGTAAAGAGGTTGAGTCTTTTGGCCATGGTTGAATCTAGAAAATTGTGCGTGCTGCCTGTGTCGATGAGAACCATTACGTTGTTTTTCTTAATATGTCCCCTTAATTTTAGTGTCTGAGGTTGTGATATACCTGTCATGGCTGATAATGACACTTGCGGAGTGCTTTCATCATCTACTTCTGGGGAGAATTCTAGGGTGTCTTCTATCCCTTCTATGTCTGAATCATCATTGTTAGAATCATTAGTTGCTTCACAATTATACAGATTTTTTTCTTTTCCATTAGCACATCTGTGCTTAGGGTCCCATTTTTCGCCACAACGTTTGCATTTGCCTTCCTTCATTCTTTGTATTTCCAAGTTAGATTTGTCTCCTTCGCGAAGGCGTGGTGGAACATATTTCATGTTATCTTCTTTTGTAGATTGAGGAAACCGTTGTCTCGAATATACTTTTTCTGGTTTTGATAATCTTTCAAATTTCTTTTCAGCAGCTTTTGCTTTTTGCCTTGCTACTTCTACGGACGTAATTTCATGTAGTTCGAGCTCTTCTTGTATATGGATTTTAAGTCCTGAGATGTAAGACTGGATTAGACGAGATTCTGACAATCCTGGTACTCGTGTTGCCAAGGTCTCCCATTCTCGAGTGTACTCATCCACATCTCCTTTTTGGCGTAATTTGATGAATGTTGAAAAAAACTTTTCTTCTTTTATGCCTTGAAATCTTTTGAAAAATGCATCCTTAAATTTTGTCCAACTAATAGCAAGTGTCGTCTTTTTCCACCACATATACCAATTATATGCTTCTCCTTCCATTTTCATGGAAGCATGCTTAATTTTTTCGTCATCACTAGTAATGTCATAAATCTCAAAATATTCTTCGGCTTTATTAAGCCATGCGACGCTATTTTTTTCATTACCATCAAACTTGGGTAGCTCGATTTTTGCTTTTAGCTGATATGCTAATGGTGGAACAAGAAGGGGTTATTGATTAGCAAATGCATTCCAGAGCTGCTTATTTTGAAAATCTGCATTACTATCTTCTTGATGATGTGGAGAATCAGTTTTTTCCTGATGTTCTTCTGAGTTCCCTGAATTTGCGGAATTGTTCTGTTGATTTTGTTCCCTATTAGGGGATATGGGTTGTTGTATCTGACTTATCCTATCTATCTTATCATTTATCTTATCGAAGAGTTTCGTCATCTTGTTGATTGCTTCGCTATGCTTTTCTGTGGCTTCGTGATGATTTAGCTACATTTGTCTTTCTATTCGATTTGTCATGTCTTGAACCTTTTTGATATCGTTGGAGTTTCCTACAACTGCACCCTCGAGATTGCCTAATCTTTTGTCGAATCCTTCGGAATTATTATTGATCTGTTTCTCGAGATCACCCAATTTCTTCTGGAATTCAGCCATTGACATTGATGACGACATTGAACGCGTATGTGGTGGTGAATATTTCTCTGCCAGTTTTTTTTTTTTTTTTTATAAATAATTTCTATATAAAAATTAATTTTAATTTAAAATTTATATAAAAATTTGAATATATATATATATATATATATATATATTTTTTTTTTAATTATTTTTTATATAAAAAGGAATTTTAAATTAAAATGTATATAAAAATTGAATATAAGAATCAATTTTATTTAATGTTTATAAAATTGAATCTATTATATATAATTTATTATATATATAGATTTTTTTTTTAAACAAAATCGATTTTTTTGTTCTTACCAATGGGCACACTATTTCACGATTTAAAAAAAACGTATTTTATTTGCTGGCACACTGTTTTATTTGCGGTTGTGGTGGGGTAGCGACAGGGATCAAAAGACTGAACACGTGGACACGACAGGGAATAGAAGACTGCGAAGGCGGAAGGCGGAACACATAGAGGAACAGAAAAAGCATGGAGGTTGACGGGTATAGCAGGGACGCGGGGGTAGAGGCGCGGAAGACGGCGGGAGAAAAAAAATGAGTGACTGCGGAGGCGGAAATGTAACTGTGGAGGCGGAAGTGTTGGCGGTGTAAGGTGAGGGCGGGGATGGGTGTGACAGGCGGCGGGGACGGCTGGGACAAACAGGCGGGGAGTTAAACAGAGTGATAAGGGATCAATGCAGAGGGAGGAAGGGTGGACGGGGAACCAAGGCAGGAGAGAAGAGCGGTGTGACGACACTAGAGGTGTAGAGAGGGCAGAGAGGAAGGCTGTGGGTAAAAGGGGCGGGTAGGTTTGTAAAATTTTTTATTTATTTATTTATTTATTTTTTACGTGGGGTTGGGAATCGGGTTGGTGAGCGTAGGGGAAATTGTGTGCAATTCTGCACTTGGTTAAAAAAAAATTCTGAAATTTCCTTCGAAATTCTTTAACCTGATGATCACACAGATCCAAAAGAGCGATGGCTCTGATACCAATGGAGTGTAAAAACTCTGGTAAACTTTATAAGTATATATTATTATTGATAAAAGATGATAGATGATTACAATGGGGAATCACTGAGGCTTTAAATATAGCCTCATGGTGTCCCTTGGTGAAGAGGCATGATCTTTGATCATGCCCTTTCACTTAATAAAACCTAAGATAACTATATCTAACTGCTGCTGCCAAAACAAAGTACAAGAAGGGAGAAATCAAAGCAAAGTTGATGATCAGGGACTCAATTCATAAGAGTCTGGCTGCCTACATCTCTGAGCTAGGTACATCCAAGGAGATGTATGATAAGTTGGTCAACATGTTCAAGGCCAACAATGTGAATCAAGTCCTATTCTTCAAGAATCAGTTGAAGAATTTGAACAAGGGCAGGGATGAGTCTGTTCAATCATACTGTTTGAAGCTGACCGAAATCAGGAATAGTTTGCTGGCTATTGGGGAGACAATAGTTGATCAAGAGATGGTTCTCACTGCACTCGGAGGTCTCTCATCCGAATGGCATGTGTTCAACACTACCATTCTCAATAACAATGTCATACCTGACTTTGACGAAGTACTATCGAGATGTGTACAAGAAGAGACAAGGATGAAGGAATATGAAAGTGAAGGAAATGCTGCCTTCGTTGCTCATTCCAGAAAGAAGAACTTTGGTGGTCTAAGGAACAAAGGAAGAGCAAGGGCCGAAGGAAAGAAGGGCAAGTGTTACACTTGTTACAAGCCAGGTCACTATGCTAGAGAATGCCCTTTCAAGAAGGATTCTCTCGATGATGATGACAACAACAACAACCAGAGGAATGGCTATCAAAGAAACAACAGGTTCAAGGGAAAGAGGAAGGCTCCCTCCAGCGGAAATGGTCAACCCTTCAAAAGGTCGAGAAATTCCAGGTATGAGGAATCAAATGTTGTTGATAAAAGAAATGCATTCATTCTTGTATCTGCCCTCTCCGCTGCATCTCCACCCGACACTATGGATGTCTGGTTGATAGATAGTGGTGCCTCAAGGCACATCACTGGATTCAAGGAAGCACTTTCTGATATGGTTGAGAAGGATACTAATATGGAAATTATCCTTGGAGATAATGCCACATATCCCGTGAAAGGGACAGGGACTCTGACCCTCCACTTCTCTCAAGGTCAAGTCCTCTGTTTACAAGATGTACTTTATGTATTTGATTTGAAGAAGAACCTTGTGTCTATATCGACTGTGAAAGACAAAGGTTTCGATGTGGCATTCATTGATGGGAAGGTGCGTATCTGGAAGAAGAGTTTCAAGGAAGCTATCATGATTGGGTTTAGAGTTGATACACTCTACCAGGTTAGAGGAAGTCCACTGGGAGCGTTGACGTGTGATACTATCCGACAGACGGAACTATGGCACCGGAGGTTTGGACGCCTTCACTACAAAGCCCTTCCTAAAGCAAGGAAGGTCGTGACGGGGATGCCTGAGTTCTCAAATAATCATGATGGTGTATTTCAGGGTTGTGCCGAAGGAAAGCATACAAGGGGACCTTTCCCCTCAAGCGTCACAAAGACATCTGATGTCTTGCAATTGATACATTCTGATATTTTTGATATGCTGCCCGTGACATCCTTGGGAGGATGTTCTTATTATATGACGTTCATAGATGACTTCTCTCGCAAAACCTAGATATACTTCTTGAAGAAGAAGGATGAGGCTTTCATGTGGTTCCGTATCTTCAAAGCCTTGGTGGAAAATCTGATAGGGAAGAAGATCAAGATATTGAGGACCGATAATGGCACTGAATATGAGACGAATGAGTTCAAGAACTTTTGCAGAGAAGTTGACATCAAGAGGGAGATCACAATTGTCTATACTCCTGAGCAGAATGGCGTTGTTGAACGAAAGAATAGAACCATTATGGAAGCTGCCCGTGCCATGCTATGTGACCAGGGTCTACCGAAGTTTCTATGGGGAGAAGCTGCGAACACTGCTGTGTACATACAAAACCGATGCTCGCATTCTGCTCTAGGCTCCAAAAATCCTGAAAAGGTTTTCTTTGGTAAGAAACCTGACGTCTCACATTTTAGAGTTTTTGGATGTCCTGTTTATTTTCATATGCTAAAAGAGAAGAGGAGCAAGCTGGATGCTTCTGGGAAGAAGGGAATGTTTGTGGGCTACAATGAAACTTCGATGGCCTATAGAGTCTATGTGCCTGGTCAAAGGGAAGTGGAGATATGCCACAATGTCACCTTTGACAAAGATGCTTCCCTGAGGAAAGTAGTCAATCTTCTGAGATCTGAGGAAGATCATGAAGCAAGGACTGGAAATCAAGAAGAATCGAAGGATGAGACGATGCCCGATGTTGAAGGACCGATGGACCCGATTGATCCACCTCTTTCGATGAGGAAAAGACCATCATGGCTCAGGGACACTCTCGAGGATGCCGAGGGACATATGGCCCCAAGGGGGACATTCTGTGAAACAAGGAAGCCCAATAGATACCAAGGGTATCTAGCAGCCATATGCACTATTGTACAATCTGAGCCTGGATCTTTTGAGGAAGTCGTAAAGCATCAAGTTTGGAAGGATGCTCTGCACGAAGAGTATGAGTCCATAATGAAGAATGATGTCTGGGATGTGGTTCCAGGACTAGAGGACAAAGCAATTGTCACCTCGAAATGGTTCTACAAGATCAAGCATGGATCTGATGGAAGTGCTGAAAAGTTCAAGGCAAGATTCGTTGCCCGTGGCTTCTCTGAAAAAGGAGTAGAGTATGATGACACATTTGCACCTATGGCCCGATCATAGTTTTAAAAAACGGCCGATTCGAATCGGACCAGGCCTGGTCGACCGAGCCATTAGGCTTGTCGGTCCGACCAGGCACAAGAAACGACCAGTTGGCCGGTTTTTGTACCGGCTCGGCTGGCTCGGTAACAAACCGGCCAACCAGGCCTGGTCCGAGTTAACTTGGCCGAGCCAATTCCGCCGGCCGATGAGCCCAAAAAATCGATTTTTATGGACTTGAAACCGAATTTAATTTTGCTGTTAGGTTTGTTTGAGGTTTTCTGAAGAGTTGCGGAGTTGGTTTTTAGAGCAGCTTCATGGTAATGTTAAATTCTTAAAGCAAAAGTGACATTCTCCTTAATCTTCATTTTCATCCTTTTACTTAAATTTTTAACATTACCATGAAATGACTCAGGATGTTTGAGAGTGGTTCCAACCTCATTGGATTTCATATGGAGAAGTATAATTTTAGATCTCATTCAAAATCCAGCAGACTTATCAGTTTTTCAGGGTTTCAGGATTGGGTTATTGCAATGTTTCCATCGAATTTTGTCATGTATTAGGGTATGGAACTCATATTTAATCAAGAGCACCAATCCCTCTATGTACCTTGATGTCATGATGTTAGTGACAATGACCAAGAACAATATGTGATCATAAAAGCATGAGATACAATATAGGGTTTTAATACACTAATGGAGGATGGAATTCAAAACATCATCCTCATCTAAATACCCTAGAATCCACAAACCCTAAAAATTAGGGTTTCATATGTGAGCTAGGGTTTTCCATGAGCCATCTAGGGTTCTTATTTAAATTAAACCCTCCATCAAAAGAGCCTTAAAACAAATAAAAATAAATAAATGCATTACACATTACCTTGCAAACGTATGTATACAAGATCTCGGCTTCCTTAAATTATGGAGGGCCTTAGAACTGTCCTTTATAATGATGTGCCTCTAATTCTAGGACAAGTCCTCCTCACGATCATTGATAGGATACTACCCTTCTAGTTGTAAATGAAGTCACCTTTTAAGTCCTCATAGTCCAATGACCACAATGTCAAATGCCGAATTTTTCTTTAGATTAGGGGATTTAACTTTCTTCGGAACAATGAGAATAACAAATTCATAACAAGGATGCACTGTCAAGAGAAATAGAAGAAAAATACCCTTCAATTCTACTTGAGCAAAGAAGTCCTCCATAATTGCTTCAAACGAGGGGCATAAATACCTTGTTTATACTTAGAATCAAGCCTTCAAAGTAATGTACAAAGATGCCGTGAATTGATCCACGTTAAATTCTCAACGTAGATAGGGAACTTAATAACTCGGTCTGAAGGCTATTGTGGCTCAATTGCAAATGCTTTCTTATTTGAAGAAAAACACAATGAAACCCTCTTCAATCAAGTCACTGAACTTAACACTGTAGGTTTAATCCACGGTTCTTTATATGCTTTGAATTACCACAGGCCTTCTAGAGGGTTGACGTCTTGTCGAAAGGAGTCACCTGTGACATTGGTTATGTTTTTTTGTTTTGATCTCTATATCATCATCCTGTATTGGACAGTGCACTAGGTGCAATTTTGATATAATGGATATATTCATGAGCCTACTTTGATCATATGTTGTTTTTTGTGACTTATCTATATTGTAATGCTTTGTGTTTGGAAACATGAATAAAAATCTTTAAATTTATGTTTTTGTACAAAAAAATTAATATTTAATGTATTTTTTACAAAAACGGAGTCATTGAAACCGAGTCGACCGAGTAATTACCGATTCGGAGTCATTACCGAGTCATTACCTCGGCCTGGTAGCTGACCGATTTTGTTTTTTAAAACATTGATATACCACCATCCGATCTATCATAACCCTTGCTGCTACGTAAGGATGGAGTCTTCATCAGATGGATGTGAAGACCGCATTTCTGCATGCTTCGATAAAGGAAGAGGTGTATGTGGAGCAACTTCTGGGGTTCACAGTCCAGGATCGGGACACCCATGTCTGTAGGTTGAAGAAAGCCCTCTATGTGTTGAAGCAAGCACCCAGATCTTGGTTCGAGAGGATAGATAGCTACCTGATGAAGTTGGGCTTTGCTCGTAGTAATGCTGATCCAAACCTTTACTTCAAGGTTGATAGAGAAAAGCCTCTCATTCTAGTGCTGTGAGTGGACGACCTCTTCATGGCAGGTGCTGACCCTCTCATTCATTAGTGCAAGAGGGAGCTTGCTGCTGAGTTTGAGATGAAGGACCTAGGACTGATGCATTACTTTCTAGGCCTGGAGGTCTGGCAGAGACCTGGCAAGATTTTCTTTTCTGAAGGAAAATATATTGTGAAGCTTCTGGAAAGATTTAGCATGGCGGACTATAAGTCTATGTCGACACCGATGGAGCTCAACTTTAAGAAGTTGAGTGGCAGCGCTGCTGGGCCCATGCTAGCAAATCCTACTGAGTATCGTCAACTCGTAGGGTCCTTGATGTTCTGAGTGAACACCCGTCCGGACGTATGTTTTGTAGTGAACACTTTGAGTCAACATATGGTTGAGCCTCATCACATTCACTGGGTTGGTGCCAAGAATCTGTTGAGATATCTCCAGGCCACGATAAATGTAATATCCCTTTTCAGGGATATCTCTTAAACATAGTCAACTCTAAACCAGAGATGGACTAGAGGAGCGTTTACCAGATATTTCACCTCTGGAAAGAGGGTGAGATCTGGAGGCTACCTAGCCCTAACCAGACTTCGTCTATAGAGTATGGGCAAAACACAACAGATGGTATAGCAACGGGAATGTCTCAAAGGATAAACAAGCAGAGATGTGGACCATACATAAAATGCTAGAAACAGTATATGCAACAGATACACATAAAATAGAGAGAACACTGAGCCACTTTATTATACTGAGAAATAGCAATGAGTACAAGAGGTGATCAGAGTGATGGCACCTCGACTTGCACCAGGCAAGTGTAGGAATACTCTCAGAATATCGATGGAATGGCTGCTCTCTGATCTGCGTCCAAGTTGTTGGAAAACTGGCACAAGCTGCCATCAGCTGAACAAGCTTTGTCATCATAGGTGTCGCTCCCTACTAAAATGTGAGCCGAACTTCAACGCCTGCACACAAAAACCAAGAAAAGAGCGTTTTTGGAATGGACAACCTCCAAAAATACCTCCCTTGAGGATCTACGCTATCCTCCAAGGCTCTGCGTGAGACTGAATGGAATACTCCAAAACATGACCTCCCGCTTAACCAAAAGTCTCCAATAGGCAAGGGCTGGCCCCTTGCTCAATCTCCTGGCAAAATTCCTCCAAAACAATGCCTCTCCGGAGCTCCCTCAAAATGGACTGCGTCCTCCCTCTCAAGACTGCGCAGTCTATGGATGCACTGCTCCTCCACAAAAGCCAAGCACCAATCCTCCTACAAAACACTGATGGGACAACCTCCCCCGAGCAAGCACTCGAAGTCTCCTGGGGCTGAGGGTGAGATCTCCAAACGGAGACACTCAATGCACTAAACAGTGTTGCAAACAAGCTAAACAACCAGCGTGCTCAAAGTCGTAGTGACCAGCTCAATATGCATAAACTCCAATCCGGAAATGAGGAGGCTCTCCTCCTTCTTATAACAATGGGCCTCTCTTAACCCTAGGCCCCACCACCTCCAACGTAGCCTCCCTTTGGCCCACGTTGCCAACTAAACTGCGCTGTCATGGCCCACTTGGTCTAAGTGAGTCCCCCCTCTACGTGGTCCCTTGGCCCCCCTTGGCCCACTTAAGTCACAACGTTGAGTCTACTAGGGAGTGCACTTTATTTTAGTGAGTTATGTCCCCCTCTCACTCACTCTATTTATATTTCTAACTATAGAAGGCAAAATTAATCAAAATTAATATTTCCAATTAGCTGCTGCTAATTGGGAATATTACAGTCCTCCCCACCAAAAATTGATTGTCCTCAAGCAATGCCTGAACAAGCATCCGCTCTAGCTGATGCTCCCCACCTTCACTGTAAAATGTGCCTGGGTCCCAGATGCATCACTGAATCTTCCCTGTCCTTTGTATCACCCTGATATGGAGGGATCTCTCAATGCCGAGATCCCAAAATAATCTCTCCCTGTACCAGCGAACAAACAATCCTCTCGAATCCCAACGCCACCATGGCCAATCATCGCTCAAGTCCCACAGCTCAGGTTGCGCACTGCCTTTGGCTATAGCTAATGCCCCATGAAGTGAAGCCTGCCAACAAGCATCAACGCTCCCTGGCTCCTGCTGTGCTGTACCTCCAACTGTATACGCTGCCCCACCAACTGCATACCAACTCATCACCTCTCTCCAATCCAAGTCCTGACTCAATCCCATGCTGATCTTGCCCTCCTGAAATTGGGATGGGGTGCTGAAGAAATGATGACTTGGGTCCCACTGCCAGCTGGAATCTGTAACATCGGCTATGTCTAAGGGCCCCTGCTCTATTGTGCTCCCGACGAAGAAAATCACACCATCAAGAGGGTACCAACTCATGGTCTCCCGCCAATCCATCCTGGAAGAAGAATCTAAGGTAGCAACATCTATATACGGTACACGCTTGGAGTGTTGTCGCCAGCCCGTAATCAACTCACATTGTTCTGCCCTGTCTGCCAACGAAAGCTGCCTGTAGAAGGGAGCCCCTCTCTCTATAATGGGCCAAAGTGGGCAAGATGTGCTACAAGCCCCATTGACGTACTCCCGGAGAGTACTACTCATTGAAAGTACTGCAGCTCGGCCGACTGTACGTTCATCTATCTATACCTCATCAATGTGTCAGCCCAAAGATGGATGCTCCACCGTCTCCAACAACTCATCCCTCTCATCGGGAATGTGAAGCTCCTGCCGTCCCCTAGCCCCCTGCAGAAATATCCCATCAACCTCCAACATCTCTAGAGGATATGGATCTACAACTGTTGTCACCGTACACGATGTCAGTGCATCAAACTGCTCCTCCTCAATGGCTGACCCCAAGGTTAGCCGCCTACCCATCACAGACTCGATGTGAGCCTCCATCTGGCTCTCCCCCAAAGAATTATCATGCATGACGTGCATAGTATCCTCCTCTGCTGACTCAGGCTCCATCATATGCTGCTCTAGTTGAATCGTCACAAGTGACTCATCGCCCAGAGTATCTCCCGTAGAGTCCCCTGACTGCTCACCCTGGACACTGGAATGCAGCTTCGATCTACTGTCATCATCTCTGCATGACTGCTCTCGCTCCCCAGAAGCGTCCTCAACAGATCCTATGGACTCATATAAAGAAGAGTCCTCACCCTGGCATACAGAAGGAATGCCCTCCTATTCTACCTCCGCCACCTCATCTGCATTGAATATGTCATCCACCCTCTCGATAATGTGTCGATACATTGTCTGGAGCCCAGACACATACTGGGATGCTACCTCTGCTGTACCCAGTATCCTTTGCTCATGCATGATCTCGACATGCCCTGAGGAAAAAGTGACGCATGTCTCCCTCATGACCCACTCCCCAAGCGTAGGCTCAGCGATGGCTGATGTGCCACCTCTGCAAAGGATCATCTCATCCCCTCACCTGTGGCTGTCAACTAGCGCCCCGACCTAGTGTCACTACTGAGAAGTCTCTCTCCTAGTGTGCTGAGTGTCATCCAAATATCTTGGGTGAGCCTCGCGTACCCCGCTGCTCATGCCCAACGTGCCAAAGGACAACGACAAAATCGACTATGCCCGTGAGTGATGTAGAAGAGGGTCAGGTGCGTGAGTCCCCACAGATACCGTCAAGTATCGTTGATCTGTCTCCCCATCGATCCTGGGTGAAATACCCCCAAAGGTAAGCCTAGTGTCCCTGTCCGTGAGTCTCCCTGGAGGCAATGCTCTAAGACCCTGCTGTGCAGCACCATATGCCCTCGCATACCATCGATCATCCATGTACTCCTTGACATGCCACTGCACACTGAGGCATACCCCTGTACATTGTTGGATACCCCCTACTACTGTTGTACCACCCTGTACCATCTTGTGCCTGGTCTGTGTCAAGGAATCGGTCACCCCCCGTGTGTTCTCAATGTGATGTAAGACACTCCTACTCCACAATGCAGTCCCACACACTATGGTACACCACCATGCGACTCCATGTCCACCGGTAGTCCACTGCTCAATGCTAGAGGCCCCCACACACCCCTGGATGTGATGACATAGAGTTGTGTCTCTACATTTTGGACCACCCCCAATCAGTATCATCATCTCCATTGTCACCTCACTATACCCGCCGACGAATGGATCATCACTCCAAATCCTCCGCGAGGGGTCCGAGAAATGAATCTCCCTATGTGTTAGTAGTGATACCACCACTGCTCGACTCTGCTGTGACCTTTGTGCCCCACATAAAGGTGAAGAACCCTTGGCCCCATACAAGGCACCATCTGGTGGCCTGCCAATGCCACCTCCTCCGATAAGCTTCTACCAAGCTATGTTGATCACTCTGTGACCCCGTGTACAAGTGTCATACCAAGTCAACCTAGGGAGTCTGTCCATAAACTAGTTGGCCACTGGAGCTGACTGAAACTCCCCTAGCAAATGCGCATGCTCAACTGCTACGCCAACTGTACCCTCCAAGACATAGTCAACCAACCTGCCTAGGAAACGATAGGTAGTCCCGCCTAGATCCCAATGCCAATATGGGGTTCCTGTATTCCCAGCACCTGGAACTCCTGCTGAACTACACCCGGGTCCACCACTATCATCATAACCCACTCCATCGGGTACCAACTCAAAATCTCTCGCCATCCCACCTCGATATGTGGATGCTGCACCTTGTGCAACTTTGATCATCTCATCCTGCTAACCAAGTCAACGTATGAGACCTGACTAGGTGGCTCGACCTCTCTCTCTCCAATGGAAAGAGGTGACCCCATAATGCTACTAGCCCCGTCTATGCATGCCTGAAGGGGGTTGCTCTGACACTCCAATGTGCCCTCTAGCTGTACCATTAGGGAATTCAGTCGTTCCCCAATGTGGGCCAACTTGGTCGCTGACTCGGCACAAACCACTCTCATGCCCTCTAGCTCCTCGTTCTGTAACAAAATAGCCTCTCGTACTGATGTGGCCTTCCCTTTCAAAACTAGAAGGTCGGCTCGAAGCTGATGACACTGCTGTGTGTGACCATCGTCCAATACCTCTGTGTCTCCTAGTGCCTCATCAAAGGTGGATACATCTCCTGGCACCTCACCCATCTGCCGCACACTGCTACCACCCAAAAATTCGGACACTACCCCGGTCATCACCTCAATGGATGGCACTACTGGGGTAAGCTCTACTAAGATGTCATCCAATATGGTCAAAGAAGTGTCCAACACAGGTGACCCCTGCATCATACTGGGTGTATCCACATGATCCTGTGTGCCTCCATCCTCCAAGTGCGAGGTAGCCATTTTGATGGCTTCCCCCTCCGTTATTCGGTCAAGCTGGAAAGAGGTATCCATCTTTTCCACCGGATCCCGAACCGTGCAATCGGTGGATCCATAATGTATGGGAAAAGGTGTCCTTCCAATGGTACGCTGCAACTCTGAACTCTGCATGCTAGATCCCCCACTGTTACTTCCCTCTTCATCCTGCCTGAGATGACAGTAATCTTGGAAGGGAAAAGCTGCTTTGAAGTTTTCCCCCATGGACTTCCATTCGCGGAAATAATCTCCCAAGGGTATATGATCATGCCTCCTACTTCCCTTACTCGGTACTGGAGGTAAGAATGTAGGCATCGTGATCTTGGTTGGCCTACTGAAGGCTGGTATATGCTGGTCACACTGTTGTGAGAACCCCATATTTTTCACCTCTACTGCGTTTGGTGGGCCAGATTCTGCCTGCCCTCTTTTTTCATAGGAAAAGATCCCCACGGCTGAGCCAAGACTGAGGCTTTGATACCATTGTAATATCCCTTTTCAGGGATATCTCTCAAACACAGTCAACTCTAAACCAGAGATGGACTGGAGGGGCATTTACCAGATATTTCACCTGTGGAAAGAGGGTGAGATCTGGAGGCTACCTGGCCCTCACCAGACTCTGTCTATAGAGTATGGGCAAAACACAACAGATGGTATAGCAACGGGAATGTCTCAAAGGATAAACAATCAGAGATGCGGACCATACATAAAATGCTAGAAACAGTATATGCAACAGATACACATAAAATAGAGAGAATACTGAGCCATTTTATTATATTGAGAAATAGCAATGAGTACAAGAGGTGATCAGAGTGATGGCACCTCGACTTGCACCAGGCAAGTGTAGGAATACTCTCAGAATATCGATGGAATGGCTGCTCTCTGATCTGCGTCCAAGCTGTTGGAAAACTGCCGTGTAGCTGCTACGGATGGAACAAGATGAATATTAGGGGTTGCTCCCCTACTCGGAATGAGCTGAAACTCTAGAATCAACCTCTGCACACAAAACCCAGAAAAGCCCAGAGAGCGTTTCTGGAATGGACAACCTCCGAAAATACCTCCCTTGAGGAACTACACTATCCTCCAAGGCTCTGCGCTGAGACTGAATGGAATACTCCAAAATATGACCTCTCGCTCAACCAAAAGTCTCCAATAGGCAAGGGCTGGCCCCTTGCTCAATCTCCTGGCAAAATTCCTCCAAAACAATGCCTCTCCGGAGCTCCCTCAAAATGGACTGCGTCCTCCCTCTCAAGACTGCGCAGTTTATGGATGCACTGCTCCTCCACAAAAGCCAAACACCAATCCTCCTGCAAAATACTGATGGGACAACCTCACCCGAGCAAGCACTCGAAGTCTCCCGGGGTTGAGGGTGAGATCTTCGAACGGAGACACTCCATGCACTAAAAAATGCTACAGACAAGCTAAACAGCCAGCGTGCTCAAAGTCGTAGTGACCAGCTCAATATGCATAAACTCCAATCCGGAAATGAGGAGGCTCTCCTCCTTCTTATAACAATGGGCCTCTCTTAACCCTAGGCCCCACCACCTCCAACGTAGCCTCCCTTTGGCCCACGTTGCCAACTGAACTGCGTTGTCATGGCCCACGTGGTCTAAGTGAGTCCCCCCTCTACGTGGTCCCTTGGCCCCCCTTGGCCCACTTAAGTCACAACGTTGAGTCTACTAGGGAGTGCACTTTATTTTAGTGAGTTATGTCCCCCTCTCACTCACTATATTTATATTTCTAACTATAGAAGGAAAAATTAATCAAAATTAATATTTCCAATTAGCTGCTGCTAATTGGGAATATTACAATAAACCATGGGTTGAGATAGACTGCGGGGAGTGTGACACTCCATGGATATATTGATGCCGATTGGGCTGGCAGTCTGGTGGATTGTAAGAGCACATCAGGACGCTGCTTCACACTTGGTTTTGCTTCGATATCATGGATGAGCAGAAAGCAGAAGTCGGTGGCTTTAAGCACCGCGGAGGCCGAATACATTGCAGCGAGTATGACCTGTTGTGAAGCAGTTTGGTTGCGAAAGCTCTTCAGTGAGCTGTTTGGGCATGTGCTAGATACCATCGTGATACTCTATGATAACCAGAGTGGGATTCAGTTGTCCGAGAATCTCGTGTTCCATGATCGATCCAAGCATATTGATATCAGGTACCACTTTATCCGAGATATGTACAGCGAGGCGTCGTAAGGCTCGGTCATATAGGAATTGATGAGCAAGTTGCGGATATTCTCACAAAGCCCCTGGAGAAGGTCAAGTTCCTAACCTTCCATGCGAATCTTGGTATCGTGGAATGACCCTATGCTGAGGGTCTTGTTGGACGATGAGCTCTGGGAGGTCTAGGGGGCTTTGGGGATAGCTTCTTGGAGCTATAAGCAACCACAGGGCTAGGCTTGCCGAACCTTGTTTGTGTGCTTCTACCCCACCGTTGTGATGATTGAGTTGGTTTTGTTAGAGTCGGTCTTTACATCCCTCCGTCAGAGATCACTTCTCTTATTGCATTTCATTATTTAGGTGTCTCATTCCGCTCATTCATCTGCATTCCGTTAGGGGCATGCCATTGTCTAACGGAAGGGCTTTGTTTTCTCATTTTCCCTCATGCTTGTACCTGCTGGGTTGGTTAAATTTCTCAAAATTCATCAAAGTTCAGTTCATGTCATTTACAGTCATAAATGGTTATTTTGGTCAAAAAGAGTCATTTTAGTTTCTACGTCTAGGGTTTGGTCTTTCGAAATGTTAAACAATGCCCGCAGGCCATGAGGAGATTTTCAATAAGTTTTCAATTCAAAAATCTTCATCGTTTATATGCTCGAGGATGTTTCTTCTTCAAAACTTTGTTTTGAAGAAGAAATTGTCTAAATTTGTTTTTGTAATAAAATGTATCTTTCCACCATGTTGTACTTCACCATGCAGACTCTGGTTTTCCTTTGCCAAGGTTCGATGCCACCATCCCTGCAAAAAATCAACCAATTTCATCATTCAAGCTCCAGAAAGTCAGTGAGGAAACAAAAAGACAAAAGTTGTATTAAATGAAAAATGCCAAAGTCAAAAAACATTACAAATGGGTTTTGAAGAAGAAAAAATTAAAACCATGTCCATATGAGATATTTCTCAAAGCCATTCATTCATTTGCAACAAGAGTTATTGAGAAAATCTAAGGGAGAAGTCGAAATTGGAGTTCAAAGAGCGAAACTGTGTTTTAGGAGGGCCGATTGTGTGATTGAGTTCAACGCGACGCATTGGGATAGGCCGCGGCGCATCCACAGAGTGCGGCGCGTTGAGCCGAGATACACTGTGCAAATTTCTAAGGGCGCGACGCACCCATTGAACGCGGCGCATTGGGCTTGCGCGCGGCGCACAGAGCCCCAAAGGCCGAAACTCATCTTCCTTCATCAAAACTCAAATCAATTCAGTTCATTTGCCTCCAAGTAAGTTGTGTGTGCTTGCTATCTGAGTTTCATTCCTGTTGGGTGTCATTTGAAGGAGATATTCAAAGAGTTTAATTGGTGCAAGAATAAACCCTCTTCCCATATTGCAATCTGCTCCCAAGGGTTTGAAAGGAGGTGATTAAAACTTGAACTTTGGTGCTTAAACTCTCATTCCATTTTCATTTGTGCCCTTGTTATTGTTATCATTGTTATCACTGCTACTACTGTCACACTCTCATACCACAGTCCCTCTCCTATTCCCGCTATCTCGTATCCCTTATTCCCTTTTATGCCCATGTGTTAAACCCTCAAATCCTGTCACTTACCATCACTTCCCTTCATTGATAAAATCCTAATTTCTATGACACTCAAGGGCTGCCTTTATGTCTTTGATTTCACTTATATATTCCCATTTCATTGACTCTTGTTCCTAAAACTACCCCCCATCACTATCACTCATTCCCATTACCTATAAATCCCCAAATCCCTAAGTCCCCCAAACAGTGACTGTCCTCACACTTAAATCTCATTTGACAGTCCTTTTCCCACTGTGATATCTCTTCATAGCACCTTATTGTATATGTGGCACGCTTGCTCTTGAAAAACAAACTCTTGTTTTCACCATACATATATCAGCATACATTTGTCAAACACCTTGTTTTCAGCATCATGTCAGAGACAAATTCATCATATGAGCAGGACAGTGATTCAACCGCAGAGCTAAATGTACCGAGGAGGTCTCATAAGAGTGGCAGGCATGTCAAGGAGGAGCCCACTTCTTTGGCTCAATTGCAGGCCTGCCCGCTTGCAATGACATGCTTTCATCAACATTCATGTTTTCGGTATTGCGAGATGATATCTCAGATTCAGCACCATCCGGAGTTGGTTCGCTTATTTGTCCTACATTTGCGTGATGGTCATGTAAACCTTGCTGGAGTGAACTTCACTTTGACACCAGAGACCATTTCTGAGGCGACCGGGATACCGAATATTGGTGAGGAGTGGAATAAGAGACAGCAGTTGGATAGAGCATATTATGAACCTTACATCAAGCCTGGATATTTGAGGCAGTTGAGCAGAGTATTTCCATTTCGGTTTCTGAAGGAGTCCTATGCGCCATTAATGAAACTCATCATTAGATACTTCAGCTGTGAGGGTAGATTCTCGCGCCTTTATGCATGCCATGTCAGACTCTTGATGCATTTCACGAGGGTGCGACTGATGAATATTCCATACTTCATGTGCCGAAACATAGAGCGGATGACTACCCTTGTGCAGAAGAAGACTCTGGAGCAGAAGCATAACAGCATTTATCATTATGCGCTCATTAAAATCATTGTAGTACATCAGCTTGGATTGCAGGGCATCACATGGGACGAGTTCATTTCCCGTGACTTCTTTGCAGCCCCTCAGCGTCCTCCAAAGATTGTACATGATGAGGCAGAGCCTTCACATCAGTTTGAGGTTCCTAAGACTGAGCCTATCAGTGCTCCAGTGTGTGTGACATATCAGAGAGGCCACAGAGCCTTATTTGCAGCAGCACGACGAGTACTATCTCCGCCCAGGGTGGAAGGGGTCTCGTTATCTTCATCAGCAGCGCGAATACTATCTCCACATGGCGTGGAAGGGGTCTCGCCTTCTACATCAGCACAGGTACAGGACAGAGGCAAGAAGCCTATGCACGATGAGGGCCCCTCGAGAGGCCAAGACACTGATTTTATATTAATCGATGTTGATTCGAGCTCTCCTAGCTCAAAGCTGAAAGAGATAATCCAGGAGCAAAAAGCTGAGATTGACACTTTGACCGTGAAGTTGCAGAGAGCTCAGTGGGTTATAGATTACTTGGAGCAGCGGAATAAACAACTAGAGGATCAGTAGACACTCATAGAGTTGCGGCAAATCCGTGAAGACCGTGAATTGGCCCGAAAGAGACCAGGTGACATGACACCATTTGAGCGAGAGACTTGCCTTACGCACGTCAACATTCATCTGGAGAAGCTCTTGGCGAAGGCCAATAGAGACAAAGACATGCTCAGACATATGAAAAACCACTATTGGGCTCGCACACACGTTTGCAAGAGCGAAAATGAAGATCTTGAAGGCAAGGTTGAGAAAAGCACTAAAACGGCGGAAAAGGCCGGATCCACTCCGAATCTTCGCTGAAGCTTCCTTGGCTGAGCATGAGACCTGATGGGAGACCTTCACCCCAAATTTCAGCAAATTTGGAGAAGATTTTGTCATTTTGAAAATTTTGGTTGCAAAACAGGTTTCCCTGCCCGACGCGTCGCGCCACCCGATGCGCGCTTATGATTGGGACATCTTCTGGAGGAAAACTTTGCATTTTTGGGTTTGTTATGATATATTATGTATGTTCAGGAATGGCCGAAGCATTTCATCAAATTCTGGGCTGCCTAAAGGGCCAAAAACACTCCAAAAATGGTCTTTCTGCCATTTTTTGCACCAGCAGGAACCAGTCTTGGGAGATTGCAGTTTTGGAAGGGCAAATGACATTCAAATTGAAAAATTCCACTTGGGTTGGATAGCAGAGATCCAGGGCTTTCCAACGAGCTATCATGAGCTCAATTTGGACTTCGGGAAGTGCCCCAAAATCAGGCTCAAAGTGGCGCGACGCATAGAGTTTTTAAGCGCGGCGCATAGAGAAATTTTGCCCAAATTTCACTTTTCAGCTCAGAAATTCGCCCAGTTTTGACTAGTTTTACTTTTTCATGTGATGTTTGACCTACCATGATGTAATTTGATAACTATGATGTAAATTTGGCATGTTTTTACTTGTTCTAGAGGATTCATTCACTAAAAAGTGAAAATTAAGTGAATGGATCAGTGTCCTAGCATATAGAGGCAAGTTGTTTGGTTGCCTAGATTTTAGCTCCATGTTTAGAATTGGTTGAAACAGCTCCTAGAAGGATGAGCTCGACCCCTAGAGGCATGGGATGGGGTTAGGATGGTCTATATATTGTATTTTCTGAGACATTTTCAGGGTTGGATACTTGGGAAAAGTTTGGCACCTCATTGTACATTCATTTCAGATTTTGGCAAAGGAAAGACCAGAGTTTTGCAGCACTTGTTGGGATCCTTATGGCTTATGATTTTTGATTATGTTCTTCTCATGTTATTTTAAGTTTCATTAATGTTATATGTATGCCATTTCCCTTCTCTATGCTTCTGAATTAAACAAATGAGTAATTGAGGTAGAATTCATTGATTTGCTGGTGCTCTGCCTTAAACTTTTGTTTAGTTTTGCGTGTTTTTCATCAGTTTGAAGAGGATCCTTTCACTCTCTTGCCCTCTTAAGCTCCTCAGCAGTATTTTCTATCCATCCATTGAATCTAAGACATCAAATTCATTGCCTACCCTGCCCCAACTTGAACTCTGCAAGAATTTGGCCTCATCCCCAAGCCCAAAATTGTTTTTCCCTTTTTTTCCAACAAAAACCCTAAAAATCATTCCAAACTCCTTGATTCATATACCTAGCCTAAAATTAGCACTCATTTCAGTCATCTCAAGCCCTATTGATACATTTTTCCTGAGATTGACCCGGAGAGAGCCCTCTCTTTGTCCTCGCGAATAACTTCTGAAAGTGTGGTTCTGTGTTGTCCTTTACTGCCTTTTTTCGGCTATGGTGGATTTGAAATTATAGTTCCTATCATTATACGTACTGTGCCATCCTGTGTTGAGTTTAGGGCTCATGGGAAGTACCTCTCGTTTGGCCAGTGAGGTGGGAAAAGCTAGAGACTAGTAGCAAAGACTGATGGACGCATCAGAGATTGCCGTACTCTCTATCTAGGATGGCACAGTCCAACCACTTGATCTGGGATCAAGAATAGTGAGGTTTCAGACCTCCAACTGACCTCGGGTCAGGTAAACCAACTTCGGGTTGGTATGAGACTCTTTGTGAGTCACTATAGAGGTTTCGGACCTCTGGGCTGAATCTGTCAGCCGGGAATGATGTCTTTGTGACTGACCCACTTCTGTTTTGAAATAAAGAAGCCAGCAAAGCAAGTTACGGCAGGATGATGCACGATGTTTGGATTGAACAGGTGGATGGAGTTCTCCCTAGTTGAAAGGGAGTGTTAATTTTGGACAACTAGGTCCAAACTCCATGTTGTGATGCTCAGATGAAGATGCCAATATTTTTAGTGGACTCCTCTTTTAGAGAGGTGCAAGATTGATCTAAAGATCATCGTAATCCGATGAGCAAAATGTTTATTTTGAATTTATTCAAAATATGTGCAAGTTGGCCTTAAGGTTTTGTGCCCTAGCAGTTGTGTCACACACCCTCACTAATGGATATAAATTGGTCAACGTTGGAGGACATTTTCACTCATGCCATCCTCACTCATTTCTCTCTCCTCATTTGATTGGTTCGATGACCTTGGAGGTTCTTCTTTCCACATGTGGGAAATTTCAGCAACAACTCTTTTCTGTTTTAGGCCTAGGGTTTCTGTAACAGCTTTGACTAGTGTTGACTTTGGTCAATGCTAGGTCAAACAGACTTGAAACTCTCCCTAAATTTCGATCTTTCAAATTCGCATTTTTTGGCACTATTCTCGAGGCTAGACGATGACTTTGACTTTGCTGCATTGACCTAGCTGCTGCTGCTGTTTGCGTTGACCATTGACTGACAGTGTTGAATTTTGGGTTGACTTTTGAGTTGATCGTTTTGGTTGTCCTAGAGGGTTGTGTGACATCGCTGGTTGGCTGACCATATTGAGACTTTGCTGGTTGAAGCATCCTGTTGATCGCCGTAACGCACCATCACACTTATATATTTTTGGCTTGTCTTCTGTATGTTCGATCAACATTCAACATTTTACTTTGTTGTTAATGTGATTGCTAACTGATATTGGGATAAAAAGTAAAGTTGCATCTAGCATAGAACATCTACAAAAATATACACTCTGCCTCTTGTTGATTCTTGGGACTGGGATCAAATCATCTCCTTAGCCAATACTACCCCTCGCTGCAGCTAAAACACTCTTGAAAAATCTTAGCAAACCCGCCCTAGAATTTCAGTTTAGCCTCAGTGCTTTGCCTCTATGTGTGTGTCCTCCAACTGACCGCAAGCCTTTTTATACTTTCTCGTTGGGAAACCAACGACCATGATCTAATCTTGTATTGATGGCTCAGATTAAAAGAAAATTTGATCAGTGTGATTTAAGTCATTTCCATCACATGTTTAAATTAATTACCTTTAATATTTTAATTTTCCTAAGTTAGACTTAGGGTCCTTAATTAAAAATATTAATTAATTAATTATCTCCCAAATTGGATGGAATTTCCCAAATCCCTTTCTGGGTTTTCGAGATCTTATGTACTCTAATCCCTCCACAAATATTGGGAGCTAGAGCACATCCGATGCTACCCCAATACTAAAAAAACTCAACACTCTTTGTTAGCGAGGAATGTGCTCTAGTACAATGCTGCTTCACCCCGAAGCTCTACACTAATGTCTGGTGTGGGTCTCAGTGCTGATGCTTGGCCTACTGCCCTTCATCACTGTGCTGCTGCTGCCATTTTGTACTTCTGCCCATGACACTGCCACTGCCACATCTCTATTGCAGCTTCCTCTCAATCTTCCGCATCGTGCTGCTCGCTGCTGCGCTGCAACTCAATTGTTGAGAGAAGCAACTGAAACTCCTGCCCAATCTTTGGCAGACAAGTCAGTTGGGCTGCATCCTCATCACTGAAGCTCCATAGACTATTGCTCTGTGTTGTCATCTGGAGGATGATGCACAACTACAACTCTGCATTGCGTAAGCAGACTCCCTCTGCACTACTGAAGTCACATCAACCCCTGCGTTGAAATCCCCTACACTGCTGCTGCACTTCGCTGTCCTCCGGAAGCCTCTACACTATTGCACCTCTGCTGTTCATAAGCAACTATGCTATGCGCTACTGATGCATCTGCACTGTGCTGCTCCCTTCAGCTTCCAGCTCCGCCTCTGCTTCATCCGTGATTCTCTGCACCAACTGCTCCTACTTGTCCCGCTATTGTCTTAAGGCTCCTGTAGCTCGGATGTGATCCAAGAGCTGAGCTACTCAAGGATCCCGCCACCACTCTATAGGTACTCTACAGATCCATGTTGCCCCACTTTCGTGGTTCATGAGCGCTCATGGCTATGTCATCTTCAGAACCATTGTTTGCCACAACAGCCTTGGAAGTAGAAGCTTCCTTGTCCTTCTTCTTCTGAGGACAATTGATGGCGAAATGTCTTAGTTCGCTGCACTGGAAACACTTGATCTTGGATAGATACTGCTTCTTCTTCCGTTGTTGCCTCTTTGATGTGAAGGTTGCATCTTCTTCCTCTTCCTTTTTCACCTTACTTGATCCAGTGCTGAACTGCCTCTTGGTGAACCGACAGAGTTCTTCTTGACAAAGGATCATCCACATATTGTCCCAGTGGGGAAGGTACGCTCTGCCCATGATACTTTGGACAAAATTTTCCCAGTCCTTTGTGACCGCATTGAGTGCAGTCTGTTAGTGTCAGTCTTTGCATCCTATCGCCAGTGATCAAATGTACTCTTATCATGTTTTATTAGGGTCTCAAAGTCAAATTTTTGTCATTTCACTAAGTCTTTTAAGCAAAAATTTGGTCACTTGGCATTAGGTCTAGGACTGTTTCCACTGTTTCCAAAATTTTGAATTGCTGGTTCATGTCATCAAATAAGCTGAGTGTATCATCATTCAGAGGTTGTCATCATCATTTCAGTCATCTCCATTATTATTCCATTCAGTTAAGAGTCTCCTTTAGGTCATTAGGGTTTCAAGGTCACCAAACAGTCGTTTCATGCATAAAATCCAACAATTGGAGGAGTGGTAATAGGCAAGTATTTTCAATAAATTTTGATTTCAAATGTAATTTACGTTTTTATATGTAATAATGTTTCTAAGGTTCCAAAATTGCAAAAGGGTCCTAGAGTTCAAAGGGTTAAAAGAAAAGATGAATTGGTGAGGTGGGCCATCCTACCTCATTAATGAGTATGACATCAAAAGCAAATCATAAAAGCCTATGGAGGAGCTAAATTAAACTCATTTTTACTCTACATGTCTTTAGATCCCCTTGACATCACTGTGCAAATTAAGAGAAGGCAAAATTTCTGAGAAAGGGAGGGTTTTTTCTACCTTTTCAGAGAGTCGCGACCCTTTTGCGACCCATCTGCTAGGCGCAACCTTTCTGCCGGGCACTGTATAATTTTTTGTTCCCAACCCCGGTGTTCAGTTTCTTCTTATTTCTCTCATAAAGTTAAATGCCCATTTCCATAGCCATACATTCAACAAGCTGGAAAAATAAATATTTTCTGAAAACATAAATTCTGGAAATATGACAGTGCTGAAATGCAGAAATAAAACTTAGAAAAATAAATCAGCCACACACAAAATTTTGACACGATGATTTTTGGTCAAGATGACCCTGGAAAAACCCCTTACAACTCTTGGGCAAAACCAGTTCGAAAGCTTCTCTTTATTTTCTGAATATTTCTTTTACAGTGAAACAGAAAAACACAGGAAAAATTCCAGCAACCAAATTTACAGACTTATCTCGATTTCCATGCTTGCACACCGCCTCAGAAATTGTGCCAAATCAGCAACTTGCAAAACATAAAATATTACAGCATTAATGACAACAATAAACGTTGTACGGCCACCTCGAGAAGCATGTCAGAACAGGCTGTACGGAACTGTACAAACTGTATGGATTTGTACAGCAGCCCTCCATGAAATTTGAGCCTAGAAACTACCTAGAAATACGTGTTGTAGTTGTCCTTTTCTCGATTTTTGTGCCAAAAATATTAGTAGCTCCTCTCCTCGAAATCTGTGCCCAGTTTTTTTCCTTGGACTGCGTGCTTAATGCTGTTGCCTTCTTCCTCGATTTTCGTGCCTCCTTTCTTGGAAATAGTGCCTCTCTCTCCTGCTGTACGAATTTTCTGCCTTGGGATTTGTGCCAATAAATGTTGTACGGATTTGCTGAATCTCCTCACTGCTGCACTCTTTCTTCTCACTACTCAAAAAAATCTCCTTAGCTTTCTCTCCTCCTCTCTCAATGTGCTCATGAAAGAATTGATGATCTTTTCTCTCATTTTCCTCCTTTAACCTAACCCTAAGTTACTTTTGGGGAATCCCTAAATCCAATGGCTGAGATAGCTTTAGATCTAGGGCTGAGATTAAATGCTCATTTAAATCTCACTTCTAGTTTTTAATTCACCCCACTTTAATAAAGACTCTCTTAGTCATTTATTTACAAAGTCACTTTTCACTTTCTAATTTCACATTGTCTTTATTAAAGTCACTTTAAAATTAGACTTAGTAACTTTATTACTTAAAGTCACTTTTAAATTAGATTTGACTTTATAACTTTATAAAGTCACTTTAGGAGAAAAATTAAATTCTCTTGGATACTTTTCCCTAGGCCAAATATCAAAGCCTTAGGGAACCACTTGTCCTTCGGTAACCAAATTTCAACACTCCCTCTTACTGAGGAAGGTGTTCCTCACCACACCCATCTCTGAAGTAGACATGCTTGCCCCGAGGTAAGGCTTTGGTAAGAATATCTGCAACTTGCTCAGCAGTGGGAATATATTCAAGCTTCAGAGCTCCTTTCTGAACATAGTCTCTAATGAAATGATATTTGATCCCGATATGCTTTGACCTGTCATGAAACACTAGATTCTCCGTGAGTTTAATGCAACTCTGATTATCACAGTATATCACTGAACGTCTCAACGGTTGACCAAATAAGCCAAACAACATCTTGCGAAGCCATATGGCCTCACAACTAGCTAGTTTGGTTGCGATGTACTCTGCTTCCGCTGAACTCAATGCTACTGACTGCTGTTTTCGGCTGAACCATGACACCACTGCTGAACCCAACCCAAAACAACACCCTGAAGTGCTCTTCCTATCAGAAGCACAACCTGCCCAATCAGAATCAGTGTAACCTGCCAATCTCACTCCATCTCCTTGCCTATAATCCAGACCATACTCCATTTTCCCCTGCAAGTACCGCAAAACGTGTTTTGTAGCAACCTAGTGCACCCTCCTGGGCTCACACATGAACTGACTCATCGTTTTGACTGCAAAACATATATCTGGTCTAGTGTTGACCAAATACATCAAGGAACCAATCAACTGTCTATACAATATGGGATCCACCAACTTGGAATCTGAAGCGTGAAGCTTCTTTTAGTTGGTGATCATCGATGTCAACATGGGTCTACAATCCTCCATGTGGAATCTGCCAAGGATGTCCACAATATACTTCCCCTATCCCAGGAAGAAATGCCCCTCCTCCTGCCACACCTCCAAACCCAAAAAGTAATGCATCAAGCCAATGTCCTTCATCTCGAACTCCGACGCAAGATCTCTCTTGCAGCTCTCTATGAGTCTCTCTACACCCGTAATGACCAAGTCATCCACATACAGCACAAGAATGAGAGGCTCCTCACCTATCTCAATAAAGTAAAGGTTCGGATCTGCATCACTCTTTGTGAAACCCATCTCTTGCAAGTATGTATCTATCCTGGAGTACCAGACTCTGAGAGCTTGCTTCAGGCCATAAAGCGCCTTCTTCAGTCTGCACACATGAGACTCCTTCCCATGCACCTCAAAGCCCTGCGGCTGCTCAATGTACACCTCCTCGTGTATGAAGCGATTGAGAAATGTGGTCTTCACGTCCATTTGGTGGATCTTCCAACCCATCTCTGCTGCCATCGATATGATGGAGTGAATCGAAGTATATCGAGCCACGAGAGCGATGGTCTCCTCATAATCTACTTTCTCTACCTGGGAGAACCCTCTAGCCACAAAGCTTGCCTTGAATTTCTCAATGCTACCATCTGCATCATGCTTTACCTTGTAAAGCCATCTGGAAGTAACCACGGATTTTCTCTCAGTCCTCGGCACCACCTCCCAAACATCATTCTTCATGATAGAAGAATACTCCTCCTGCATGGCCTCTCTCCAGACATGCTGGCTAGCTGCCTTCTCATAGCTAGAAGGCTCAGAGTCAATGATGTTGGCAACCATGGCCATATAGCGACAAAACCTCTCAGGTTATCTGCTCTCTCTGACCGGCCTCTTGGGCTTCCTCTTCCCTGAGCACACTTCTCCCACCGGAGAATGAAACTCCTCATCCTCCTCATCAGGAGCCTGAACTCTTAATTGTCTGTCTGCTGTCCTCCTGCCTGAACCTGAACCTGTAGATGCTGAAGTACCGTGTGAACTGTCCATCAGTGGAATCCCTAGTGAACTGGTCTGCGGACTGTTCTGCATGCTGCCCGGAGCACCACCCATCTGACTTTGCGAGTCACTGCTCACTGATGGACCTGACGCCATAATCGATGTACCTCCGGATCCTCCTGATCCCTGCCCACTGGATCCCTGTGCTCCACTCGACTGCTCCTGAGGCTCTGGCTGATCCAGATAGTCCAACTCTCGTGACCTCCAGAAAGCCCTGTCTTCCTCGAACTTTACATCCCACCTGACAACAACTCTCCTATGTGCGGGAATATAAATCCGAAAGGCTTTCGAGGTCTCACTGTAGCCCACAAAGATACCCTTCTCTGCAGTGGGCTCTAGCTTGGTCCTCTTCTCCTTGGGTATGTAGGAATATGCAATACACCCAAAGATACGAAGATGACCAACATCATGCTTCTTCCCAGAAAAAGCCTCCTCTAGAGTCACGTGCCCCAGGGCACGATGCAGACTCCTATTCTGCAAATATACAGTAGTGTTGCAGGCCTCTGCCCACAAAAATAATGGTAACCCCTGATCATGTGGCATGGCTTTGGCAGGCCCCTCCGATGGATCTGTTCTTCCTCTCCGCAACCTCCTAATGCAGCCTCCACACAATAGTCAACAAAGTCACCAAGGGTGTACTCCCCTCCATTGTCCAACCTCAAGGACTTGATCTTCTGACCTGTCTGAGTCTCCACAAGAGCTCTGAACTCCTGAAACCGCTTGAAGACCTCACTCTTGGTCTTCAAGAAATAAATCCAGGTCCTCCTGGAGTGATCATCAATGAATAAAACATAATACTCATATCCACTCAAGGAAACATGAGACATCTGATCGCTCACATCGGAATGAATCAAATCAAGTATCCCAGTCGATTTGATGTCATTGCTGGGAAAAGGGGATTTGGCAAACTTGCCCATAGCACATCCTCTGCATGTATCAATGTGATCAATATTGAAATCTGGCACACCTGTAGTGATCTCCTGCAATGTCCTCAAGGCCCCATGATACATGTGCCCCATCCTGCGGTGCTAAATCTCGCACAGCTCTGAACTGCTAGCTTTGTTATCGATACTACTGCTCAATGCCAAAAGGGGCTGAAATGCAAACTTGTACACCTCTGCATGGTGTACACCAATCACTCTCGCTGACTGAGCTGGAGCGCCCCTGGGATATATAAGCACCTGTCCTCTCCTAAACAATATCTCATACCCTCTGTTATCCAATGCTGAGACGGATATGAGATTCTTCTTCATCCCTGGCACATATAGAACATCTGGCACCTTCAAGGGAGGTTTGGGTTCCCTATCAAATGTCAATGTCCCCACACCAACTGCTCTAACAATGCTGTCATTTCTGAGTCCTACCTCTATATTAGTGCCATTCTCTGAAAGCTCTGAGAAGTACTCACGGACTCTTGTCATATGACGTGAAGCCCCACTGTCAACATACCAGATAAATGAAGATGCTCCGCTAGTGGAGGGAAGTGCACACTCCCTCTCAACCTCTATGGCAAGTGATCCTGCACTAGTGGACTCACAAGCAATGAACCCAAACTCCTGGTCAAAGCTATCCGTAAAGTCCTCTATCTTTACTAATGTTGCCATGTTCTGGTTCTTTCCCTTCTTCTTCTTCTCCGGACACACAACTGCATAGTGTCCCATTGTCTGACATTTCCAACACTTCACCTTGGAATAGTCCTTCTGTGTGTTCTCCTGTTTACCTTTACCTTTGCCTTTTCCCCCACCACTACTTGTGGAAGCTTGCTTCTTTCCCTTGCCTTTCTTGCCTCCTGCTAACAGTGCTACATCCTCATCCTGCTTAATTGGTTTGGTTGCCCCAAGCTGGCTCTTTCTGATTTCAGTCTGTATGCAATCATCCCAAAACCTCTCCCAAGTGGGAAGGGTCTCACATGCACAAACCCCATCAACAAAGTTTAGCCATGAACTGGGAAGGCCATTCACTGCAATCTGCACCAACTCAGTGGGTGGAATGACCTCTCCAACTGCTGCCAACTCATCTCTCACATTAGTGATCTTTTTGAGATATCCATTAGCACTATCAGTCTTAGCCATCTTAATGGTCTTCAACTTCTCCTTTAGGACCATTTTTCTGTTCTCATTGGTACTTTGGTAGAGATTGGTCAAGGCTGTCAACATTTCATGAGCAAATCTCTTTTCTCTCACACGAGGAACGACATGGTCTTTAATACCATCAAGAATCAGTCTCTTTCCCTTGTTATTCTTTTTATTAAAGTCTGCCAATTGAACAACATCAGTAGGCACATTAACACGGTGCTGTTGGGTATGCACCATTATACCCTAGACTTCTGCCTCCTCAAAGATGCTTTGCATTCTTTTCTTCCATACACTGTAGTTAACTATGCCCATCCAATTTATCCACCACTCTCAAGCCCAAAGACATGCTTGTTGTCTTAATAAGGTGAAAATAACACTGCTGTAGTAAAGGTACTGTTTTCTGTGTGAAAAATCAGCGTGCTGTAATTTTTCTTTTTGCTATCCCAAATTGCACTTTTCAGCAAAAAAGCTCCGATACCATGTAGAAATTTCTGTTCCCAGGTCCGGTTTTCAGTTTCTCCTTATTTCTTCCATAAAGTTAAATGCTCATTCCCATAACCATACATTCAACAAGCTGAAAAAATAAATATTTTCTGAAAACACAAATTCTGGGAATTTCACAGTGCTGAAATGCATAAATAAAACTCAAAAAAATAAATTAGCTACACACAGAATTTTGACATGTTGATTTTTAGTCAAGATGACCTTGGAAAAATCCCCTACAATTCTCGGGGAAAACCAGTTTGAAAGCTTCTCTTTATTTTCTGAATATTGCTTTTATAGTGAAACATAAAAACATAGTAAAAATTATAGCAACCAAATTTACAGACTTATCTCGATTTTCGTGCTTGCACACCGCCTCGGAAATTGTGCCAAATCAACAACTTGCAAACATAAAATATTACAGCATTAATGACAACAATAAATGTTGTACGACCACCTCGAGAAGTGTGTCGGAACAGGTTGTACAGAACTATACAGACTGTACAGATTTGTACAGCAGCCCTCCTCGAAATCCGAACCCAGAAACTGCCTGGAAAACCGTGCTGTGGCTATAGTTTGTGTCGAAAATATCAGCAGCTCCTCGAAATCCATGCCCAGTTTTCTGCCTTGGACTGCGTGCTTAATGTTGCTGCTCTCTTCCTCGATTTTCGTGCCTCCTTTCTTGGAAATAGT
This sequence comes from Pinus albicaulis, assembly GCA_034641835.2. Lineage (NCBI taxonomy): Eukaryota > Viridiplantae > Streptophyta > Pinopsida > Pinales > Pinaceae > Pinus > Pinus albicaulis. Next base: position 1,153,472,038 of record CM076575.1, on the reverse strand, counting down.
GCCTCTCTCTCCTGCTGTATGGATTTTATACCCTGGGATTTGTGCCAATAAATGCTGCTATACGGATTTGCTGAATCTCCTCACTGCTGCCCTCTTTCTTCTCACTGCTCAGAAAAATCTCCTTAGCTTTTGTTTCCTTCTCTCTCATTCTGCTCATGAAAGAATTGATGATATTTTTTCTCCTTTTCTTCCTTTAACCTAACCCTAAGTGACTTTTGGGGAATCCCTAAATCCAATGGCTGAGATAACTTTAGACCTAGGGCTGAGATTAAATGCTCATTTAAATCTCATTTTTTATTTTTTAATTCACCCCGCTTTAAAAAAGAGCCTCTTAGTTATTTATTTCCAAAGTCACTTTTCACTATCTAATTTTACATTGACTTTATTAAAGTCACTTTAAAATTAGACTTAGAAACTTTATTACTTAAAGTCACTTTTAAATTAGATTTGACTTTATAACTTTATAAAGTCACTTTTAAATTAGATTTGACTTTAAAACTTTATAAAGTCACTTTAGGAGAAAAATTAAATTCTTTTGGACACTTTTTCCTAGGACAAAGATCAAAGCCTTGGGGAACCACTTGTCCTCCGGAAACCAAATTTCAACAGGCACAACCCTTTCGCGACCTTTCTACCGGGCGCGACCCTTCTACGACCCGAATCGCTAGGGTTTTGAAATGCAGAGTTTCTTCATGGTTTCAGGGCGAAATTCAGAGTTTTGCTAGCTTCCAAAGATTGTTCAAAGACCCATAAAGCTTCTACAAACAGTAAGTGATCATCTACACCATCTTTTCAAGTAATTTCATCATGGATAAAGTGGTTTCTTCTCAGGGTTTTCTCTAGCACAGTGTTATATTAGTTTTTTGTTCTCCATTGTTCAAAGTGATTAATCCTAGCTTTCTGTAATATTCCCAATTAGCAGCAGCTAATTGGAAATATTAATTTTGATCAATTTTGCCTACTATAGTTAAATTTTAAATAAAAGTGAGTAGAGGGGGACATAACTCACTCTAAACATAAAGTTCACTCCCTAGTAGACACAACGTTGGAACTTAAGTGGGCCAAGGGGGGCAAAGAGACCACACAGAGAGGGGACCCACTAGAGCACGTGGAGGGACTGCGCAGGTTGAGTTGGCAGCGTGGGACCAAGAGAGGCTACGTTGGAGATGATGGGCCTAGGGTTTGAGAGAGAGGCCAACGTTATAAAAGGAGGAGAGCCTCCTCATTTTGGGATTCGATTATTATGCATTTGAGCTAGTCACTTGGACTTCTTGAGCACGCTGGTTGTTTAGCCTGCCTGCAGCACTGTTTAGTGCATCGAGTGTCTCCATTCGGAGATGTCACCCTTAGCCCCGGGGGACTTCGAATGCCTGCTCGGGCAAGGTAGTTTCATCAGTCTTTTTGCAGGAGGATCGATTTGTGGGAGTTGCGAAGGAGCAGTGCATTTGGTGACTGCGCAGTCCTTAGAGGGAGGACGCAATGTCTTTTGGTGGGAGTTCCGGATTGGGATTGTTTGGAGGATTTGAGCTTGGAGATTGAGTAAGGGGCCAGCCCTTGCATATTGGAGGATTTTGGCAGACTTTTGGGCGGAGTTTTGGAGTATTATCTTAAGTGGCAGCGCAGAGCCTTGAGGGACAGCGTAGATCCTCACAAGGGTGATTTTCGGGGGTCAGCTATTTTCGAAAAGCTTTCTGGGCTTTTCTGGGTTTATTGAGCAGAGGCTGATACCAGAGTTTCAACATTTTCTGAGGAGGGGAGCAGCCCCAAATCCTCATTTTGATTCAGCAGTAGCAGCAACACAACAGTTCTCCGACAGCTTGGACGCAGTTCAGAGAGAGGCCATTTCCTTATCATTCTGAGTGTATTTCTTCACTTGCCTTGTGCAAGTCGAGGTGCCATCTTTCTGATCACCTCTTGTACTCTTCCATTACTCAGTATAATAAAATGGCTTAGCATTTCTCTCTGCATTTCTTGAGTATTTGCTTATATTCCATGTATATGCTATTGTATGCTTGCACTACTGTTATCCTCTCTTTGAGCGTCCCAGCTACTATACCACTTGTGTATCTTTTTCCCCTATACTCTTAGACAGAGTTTGGAAAGGGCTAGGTAGCCTCCAGATCTCGTCCTCTTTTCAGAGGCGACATATCTGGTAAACGCCCTTCCAGTCCATCTCTGGTTGGAGTTTTCTTGTGTTTGAGGGATATCCCTGAAAAGGGATATTACAGTGGTATCAGAGCTCATAGACCTGGCTCAGCCTGTGGAGCAAGTTGTCTATGACCCAGAAGAGAAGCCGTGGGGATATTTTTCTATGAACAAAGAGGGTAGGCAGAATCTTACCCACCAAAGGCAGTAGAGGTGGAAAATATGGGGGTTTCACAACAGTGTGACCAGCATTTACCAGCCTTCGGTAGGCCAACCAGGATCATGATGCCTACATTCTTACCTCCAGTACCGAGTGAGAGAGGTAGGAGGCATGATCATATACCCTTGGGAGATTATTTCCGCGAATGGCAGTCCATGGGGGAATGTTATGTAAATTTTATTAATTGTTAGTTAGATATAGTTATATTAGGTTTTATTAAGTGAAAGGGCATGATCAAAGATCATGCCTCTTCACCAAGGGACACCATGAGGCCATATTTAAAGCCTCGGTGATTCCCCATTGTAAATATCTTTCATCTTCATCAATAATAATATATAATTATCAAGTTTACCAGAGTTTTTACACTCCATTGGTATCAGAGCCATCGCTCTTCGGGATCTGTGTGATCACCCAGAATTATGAAATTACAAGAATTCCAGATTGCAGATTTTTTTTACCAAGTGTTTGAGTAACAACCTTGGTTTAAAAAAAATAAAAATAAAAACTTGTGCAGATTTTTACCCAACCCTCTCACTCCCACTCTGCGTTCCCTCACAACCCTCTACGTTCCCTCATAGCCCTCTGCTTTCCCTTACGATATATATGAAGTAAAAAAAAAAAAATCATTCCAGCAATTCTGTACAAGGGTCGAGATTAAAGGAAAAACTCACCGCTAGAAAAATTCAAAAGTTAAATTTTTAACTTAATTCGGTTTGCCTTCAGAAAGTGCAGATGGGTTCCAAAATAATTTGCTATCTCAAGGTAATTTCGATCATAAGAATTTGACGTCTAAGATTTTAGATACAGCAAAGGATACGGATTTCAAAAAAAAATTGAATTATCAGGTCAAATCGAATAGTATCTGCTTGAGACCGAGATATCAGCGCGTTAAAAACATTTATAGTTGGTTATTGCGTCAAAGGGAGCAGAACGATAACAACCAACACAGTTCAGGGAATTGAATTTACGGGACACTCTAAAAAACAAATACTTTGGAGTTTGAATACGAAGAGATTAACTCGGATCCAGTGTACGAGGACCACACGATAGTTGTATGCGAGGTGGATATCTGAACCTGGAAGCGGAAGCAGATATAATAAGCCGCATGTAATAAAGCTTAAAAGTCAAATTAAATCGGACCAGCCGTGGAGAGACACGAATTTACGGGAAGTGGTGGCGTTTAGAATTAGTGAACGATTGTTTAATAGAAGCATTCGGACATTTAAAAAAAAAAAAACGGACAGGTGCTTTTAATAATTAAAAGAAAAAAAAAACTATTTTTATATATAACTATAATATATGATATATAATTATAATTAATAATTATAATTATAATTATATATATATACAAATAAAATAATAATAATTATTATTTATATAAATAAATAATTATTATTATTTAAAAAAAAAAAAACTGGCAGAAAAATACTCCCCACCTCATACGCATTCGATGTCATCATCAATGTCAATGGCTGAATTCCAGAAAAAATTGGTGGATCTCGAGAAACAGATCACTAATAATTCCGAAGAATTCGGAAAAAGATTAGTCGATCTTGAAGGTACAATTGAAGGGCATTCCAACGACATCAAAAAGGTTCATGATACAACAAATCGAATAGAAAGACAAATGTAGCTAAATCATCACGAGGCTGCAGAAAAGCAGAGCGAACTCTTCAATAAGCTAAATGATAAGCTAGATAAATTAATTCAGACACAATCCCCAATATCTCCTAACAAGGAACAAAATCAACAAAACAATTTCGCAGATTCAGGGAACTTAGAAGAGCATCAGGAAAAAACCGATTCCCCACATCATCAAGAAGATAGTAATGCATATTTTCAAAATAAGCAGCTCTGGAATGCATTCGATAATCAATATCCCCTTCTTGTTCCACCATTAGCATATCAGCGCAAAGCCAAGATCAACCTACCCAAATTTGATGGTAATGAAAAAAATAGCGTTGCATGGCTTAATAAAGCAGAAGAATATTTTGAGATTTATGACATTACTAGTGATGACGAAAAAATTAAACATGCTTCCATGAAAATGGAAGGAGAAGCATATAATTGGTATATGTGGTGGAAAAAGACGACGCTCACTATCAGTTGGAGGAAATTTAAGGATGCATTCTTCAAAAGGTTTCAAGGCATAAAAGAAGAAAAGTTTTTCTCAACGTTTATCAAATTACGCCAAAAAGGAGATGTGGATGAGTACACTCGAGAATGGGAGACCTTGGCAACACGAGTACCCGGATTGTCGGAATCTCGTTTAATCCAGTCTTACATCTCAGGACTTAAAATCCATATACAAGAAGAGCTCGAACTACATGAAATTAAGTCAGTAGAAGTAGCAAGGCAAAAAGCAAAAGCTGCTGAAAAGAAATTTGAAAGATTATCAAAACCAGAAAAAGTATATTCGAGACGACGGTTTCCTCAATCTGAAAATATAGATGACACAAAATATGTCCCTGTCCATCTTCGTGAAGAAGAAAAATCTAGTATGAAAACACAAAGAATGCGAGAGGGCAAGTGCAAACGTTGCGGTGAAAACTGGGACCCTAAGCACAGATGTGCTAATGGAAAAGCGAAAAATCTATACAGTTGTGAAGCAACTAATGACGCTAACAATAATGATTCATATATAGAAGGATTAGAAGACAACTTAGAGTTCTCTCCAGAAGTGGATGGTGAAACTATTCCGCAAGTGTCATTATCAGCTATGACAGGCATATCACAACCTCAAACCCTAAGGTTAAGAGGACATATTAAGCAAAACAATGTAATGGTTCTCATAGACACAGGCAGCACGCACAATTTTCTAGATTCAACCATGGCCAAAAGACTCAACCTCTTTACTTTTCCCATGCCTAATATGAAGGTAATGGTGGCCGATGGTAAGAAGATCGAACAAGTAGGAAAATGCCATAAAGTCAAATTGCGGATTAAAGACTTTCATCTAGAATCTCCATTCTACACCGTTCCATTACGAGGAGTAGATGTGGTCTTAGGAATTCAATGGCTACAAACTCTAGGTACTTATTCTGCCAACCATCAGAAGCAGTTTATAAGTTTTAAGTGGAAAGGGCAGAAACACAGGTTGTATGGATTCCAAGCCCCAAAAGATCAAGTCGTATCTTCCTCTCTGATGACGAAGATGATTCAAATAGGAGCGCCAACATCTACAGTACAATGTCATCAGTTAGAAATGTTATCTTCAAAAGGGAGCCACGAAGAGTCACCAGAAGTCAAGACAGGATCCGACCCTGTCGATATCAGATATTTTCACTATCCAGATCAACAAAAGATTGAACTCGAGAATATGCTCCACGATCTTTTTAAAATATGGGAAGCAAGAGCTCGCCGCTCAAGAAACCCAGGCGTTCGTCAACATTGTCCATCGTTACATATGCTTTGAGGACAAAACATCTTTAAGAGAGGGGCAATGTTATGTAAATTTTATTAATTGTTAGTTAGATATAGTTATATTAGGTTTTATTAAGTGAAAGAGCATGATCAAAGATCATGCCTCTTCACCAAGGGACACCATGAGGCCATATTTAAAGCCTCGGTGATTCCCCATTGTAATCATCTTTCATCTTCATCAATAATAATATATAATTATCAAGTTTACCAGAGTTTTTACACTCCGGGGAAAACCGAATATTTCCTTCAGAGATTATTGTCAGCTCAGGCAGGATGAAGGAGGAAGGAACAATGGGGGGTCCAACACGCAGAGTTTAGAGTTGCAGCGTACCACTGGGAGGACACCTTTTCCCACGTTTGATGGATCCACTGATTGCATGGTTCGGGATTAGGTGGAAAAGCTGGATACCTCTTTCCAGCTTGATTGAACAACGGAGGGGAAGCCATCAAAATGGCTACCTCGCACTTGGAGGATGAGGGCATACAGGATCATGGGGAGCATGTGGATACACCCAGTATGACGCAGGGGTCACCTGTGTTGGAGACTTCTTTGACCACATCGGTCGACATCTTAGTAGAGAGAGTAGAGCTTACCCCAGTGGTTCCATCCATTGAGGTGATGATCGAGGTAGTGTCTGAGTCTTCGGGTGGTAGTAGCGTGCGACAGATGGGTGAGGTGCCAGGAGATATATCCACCTTTGATGAGGCACTAGGAGATACACAGGTATTGGACGATGGTCGCACACAACAGTGTCATTAGCTTCGAGCTGACCTTCTTGTTTTGAAAGGTAAGGCCACATCGGTACGAGAGGCTATTTTGTTACAGAACGAGGAGCTAGAAGGCATGAGAGTAGTTTGTGTCGAGTTAGTGGCCAAGTTGGCCCACATTGGGGGACGGTTGGATTCCCTAATGGTACAGCTAGAGGGCACATTGGATTGTCAGAGCATCCCCCTTCAGGCATGCATAGACAGGGCTAGCAGCATTATTGGGTCACCTCTTTCCATTGGAGAGAGAGAGGCCGAGCCACATAGTCAGATCTCATACGTTGACTTGGTTAGCGAGATGAGACGATAGGAGTTGCACAGGGTGTTGCATTCACATGTTGAGGTGGGATGGCGAGAGATTTTGAGTTGGTACCCAGTGGAGTGGGTTATGATGATAGTGGTGGACCCGGGTGTAGTTCAGCAGGAGTTTCCAGGTACTGGGAATACAGGAACCCCAGATTGGCATTGGGATCTAGGCGAGAATAACTGTCGTTTCCTAGGCAGGTCGGTTGACTATGTCTTGGAGGGTATAGTTGGCCTAGCAGTAGAGCATGCACATTCGCTTGGGGAGTTTCGGTCAGCTCCAGTGGCCAACCAGTTTATGGGCAGTCTCCCTAGGTTGTCTTGGTATGACACTTATACACGGGATCACAAGGTGGTCAACATACCTTGGCAGGAGCTAGTCGGAGGAGGTGGCATTGGCAGGCCACTAGATGGCGCCTTGTATGGGGCCAAGGATTCTTCACCTTTGTATGGGGCACAGAGGACGCAGCAGAGCCGAGCAGTGGTGGTATCACTACTGACACATAGGGAGATTCACTTCTCGAACCCCTCGGGGAGGGTTTGGAGTGATGATCCATTCGTCGGCGGTTATAGTGATGCGACGGTGGAGACGATGATACCGATTGGGGGTGGTCCGACATGTAGAGGCACAACTCTAGGTCATCACATCCAGGGATGTGTGGGAGCCTCTATCATTGAGCAGTAGACTACCGGTGGACATGGAGTTGCATGGTGTTGTACCGTAGTGTGTGGGCTTGCATTGTGGAGTAGGAGTGTCCTACATCACATTGAGAGCATGCGAGTAGTGACCGATGCCTGGACACAGTCATGGCATGAGACGGTACAGGGTGGTGCAACAGTAGCTCGGGGTATCCAGCAGTATACAGGGGTATGCCTGAGTGTGCAGTGGTATGTCGAGGAGTACATGGATGATCGGTGGTATGCGAGGGCGTATGGTGCTGCACAGCAGGGTCTTAGAGCATTGCCTTTAGGGAGACTTAGGGACAGGGACACCGGGCTTACCTTTGGGGGTATTTCACCTAGGATCGATGGGGAGACAGATGAACGATACTTGACGATATTTGTGGGGACTCACGCACCTGACCCTCTTCTACATCACTCACGGGCATAGTCGACTTTATCGTTGTCCTTTGACACTTTGGGCATGAGCAGCGGGGTACGCGAGGCTCACCCAAGATATTTGGATGACACACAACACACTAGCGAAGAGACTTCTCAACAGTGGCATTGGGTCAGGTCGCTAGTTGACTGCCACAGGTTAGGGGATGAGATGATCCTCTGCAGGGGTGGCACATCAGTCATCGCTGAGCCTACGATTTGGGAGCAAGTCATGAGGGAGACATGCGTCACTCTTTTCTCAGGGCGTGTCAAGACCATGCATGAGCAGAGGATATTGGGTACAACAGAGGTAGCATCCCAGTATGTGTCTGGGCTCCAGACAATGTATCGACACATTATCGAGAGGGTTGATGACATATTCAATGCAGATGAGGTGGCAGAGGTAGAACAGGAGGGCATTCCTTCTGTATGCCAGGGTGAGGACTCTTCTTTATATGAGTCCATAGGATCAGTTGAGGACGCTTCTGGGGAGCGAGAGCAGTCATGCAGAGATGATGACAGTAGACCGGAGCTGCATTCCAGTGTACAGGGTGAGCAGTTAGGGGACTCTACGAGAGATACTCTGGGCGATGAGTCACTTGTGATGATTCAACCAGAGCAGCATATGATGGAGCCTGAGTCGGCAGAGGAGGACACTATTCACATCAGGATGATATTCCTTTGGGGGAGAGTCAGATGGGCGCCCACATTGAGCCGATGAGGGATATGTGGCTAACATTGGGGTCAGCCGTTGAGGTGGAGCAATCAGATGCACTGACATTGAGTACGGTGACAGCAGTTGCAGATCCATATCCTCTGGAGACGTTGGAGGTTGATGAGATAGTCCTGCAGGGGGCTAGTAGACGGCAGGAGCTTCACATTCCCGATGAGAGGGATGAGTTGTTGGAGATGGTGGAGCGTCCATCTTTGGGCCGACACATTGATGAGGTATAGATAGATGTACGTACAGTCAGCCGAGTTGCAGTACTTTCAGTGAGTAGTACTCTCCAGGAGTACCTCGATGGGGCTTGCAGCATATCTTGCCCACTTCGACCCATTATAGAGAGAGGGGCTTCCTTCTACAGGCAGCGTTCGTTGGCAGACATGGCAGAGCAGTGTGAGTTGATTACAGGTTGGCGACAACACTCCAGGCGTGTACCATAAACAGATGTTGCTACCTTAGATTCTTCTTCCAGGATGGATTGGCGGGAGACCATGAGTTGGTACCCTCTTGATGGTGCAATTTTCTTCGTAGGGAGCAAAACAGAGCAGGGGCCCTTAGACATAGCCGATGTTACATATTCCAGCTGGCAGTGGGACCCAGGTCATCATTTCTTCAGCACCCCATCTCGATTTCAGGAGGGCAGGATCAGCATGGGATTGAGTCAGGACTTGGATTGGAGAGAGGTGATGAGTTGGTATGCAGTTGGTAGGGCAGCTTATACAGTTGGAGGTACAGTACAGCAGGAGCTAGGGAGCATTGATGCTTGTTGGCGGGCTTCACTTCATGGGGCATCAGCTATAGCCAGAGGCAGTGCGCAACCTGAGCCGTGGGACTTGAGCGATGATTGGCCATGGTGGCATTGGGATCCGGGAGGATTGTTTGTTCGCTGGTATAGTGAGAGATCAGTTTGGGATCTTGGCATTGATAGATCCCTCCATATTAGGGTGATACATAGGACAGGGAAGATTCAATGGTGCATCTGGGACCCAGGCACATTTTACAGTGAAGGTGGGGAGCATCAGCTAGAGCGGATGCTTGTTCAGGCATTGCTTGAGGACAAGCAATTTTTGGCAGGGAGGACTGTAATATTCCCAATTAGCAGCAGCTAATTGGAAATATTAATTTTGATCAATTTCCTACTATAGTTAATTATAAATAAGAGTGAGTAGAGGGGGTAGAGGACCATAACTCCTCTGTAGATAAAGTTCACTCCCCTAGAGTTGTCAATTATGAAGATGCCTACAAGATTACTCGATTAAAAGATATATAGGTCCACAATAGAGCTCTCAAAATCAGATATCAATCACACTTGAAAAGATTTCCCAAACATTAGTATTCAATAAACATCCAATAATTCAAGTAAATGAAACAAATGTTAATTAAAAAATAAGTGATTTTAATCAATAACAAACATTCCCAAAACTCAGATGCCAATGATCATCAAACTCAGCTAAAGCATAAGAAAATAATTAGCATTTAAATCTCAATAATTAATCATCAAAAAATACCATGAAATTTTAATGTTAAACAAACACTTTGTCAAACAATTTATGGATTAAATGATATTCTTAAAATAATGCAAATCCAAATATTAAATATAGTCAAACTTAGGGTATATTCTTTAACAAGATTTCAGATCTGAAATATAAATTGTAGCAATGATTTAAACCATAGATCAGCAAACAAACGATACCGGCACCAATGCCCAAAATGACTAAAAATAGTAGAAATTGTTGAACTTGAAGAACAATCAATTTTTAAGGCTTGACTAAGAGAAATTTCAGATCTGATATTTTTATTTTAGTAATGAAACAACGACAGATCAATACGATAAAACTAGATATCATTTTTGGGATTCAACTGCGTTAAGTAAGTCATTCATCTATTACCGTTTCCATGAGGGGTAGTCGTAATTGACTAAGTTCTCATGATTTTTGAATAGTCCACTTAGCACTCGTTGCATCGAGTGATGCTCACAGGAGTGAAGAAGTGGGATTGAAACTAGTGAAATGAAACATATAGCGTCAATCATCACTTCCAGGGCTTGCACCCGGTAACCAAGATTTCCTGGGAGGTCACCCATCCCAGAACTCCTCTGGCTCAAGCACGCTTAACTGTGGAGTTTTTCCCCACAATCAAGCCCATTTAGCTTGCCACCCCATTTGTAAAACCTTAGCAAGTATTGTGCCTCATGAACCATTCAAGTAGAGCTCCTTTTACTCTTTTTATTAAAGTATGAGGGGTTACCGCAGTGCATTATATTAGATATTATTTTTGGGATTCAACTGACCGTTTCCATGAGAGGTAGTCGTAACTGACTAAGTTCTCATGAATTTTGAATAGTCTACTTAGCACTCATTGCATCGGGTGATGCTCATAGGAGTAAAGAAGTGGGATTGAAACTAGTGAAATGAAACACGTAGTGTCAATCATCACTTCTGGGGCTTACACCCGGTAACCAAGACTTCCCTGGAGGTCACCCATCCCAGAACTCCTTTGGCTCAAGCGCGCTTAACTGTGGAGTTTTTCCCCACAATCAAGCCCACTTAGCTTGCTACCCCATTTGCAAAACCTTAGCAAGTATTGTGCCTCATGAAATAGCTGTCAAATACTTCCAAAAATAGCACAAAATATATTAAAACCTGAAATTTTCAATTTTAAGGCTTTAAGAGAATTGGATTCAGTAATTTTCAGAACTAATAAGTTTGTAGCAGTAGTAAATTGATAATAGATCAACAAATTGAAAATGCTGAAAATGATCCCTCACTATGTCTAAAAATAGTAAGTTCTGCCAAAAAACTGAAAATTCAGATTTTATGGACTTTATTTAGTATATGCATAAAAAATGTTCAGCTCTGATTTTTCAGAGTTATGCAGTAATTTCCAGCGAGCTTCAAAGTTAGATATAAGCAAATTAAAGATGCCCAAATGGTCAAAAATTCTGAAAATGAAGATTTTGCAATTCTAAACAATTTTGACCATATAAAATATGTTTTTAGAGCCTAATTATTTTTGATTGGCTAGCTGTAATAAAATTTTGCAGAAAATAAGGATTTATGGATCAAACCCTTAGCCAAAGGCTTTGAAGATCCCACAGTTGAAAATTCTTGAAATTTTGGGATAATGTTGCCGCTCAAAAATTAGAATATTGGAAACCAAAATCCTGCAAAAATAGCCTCAAAAGCCTATATGTCCTGAAGGGTCTAGATTTGACTAAGATCTGAAAATTTCCTTGGTTGATTTTTCAGATTTATTCTTGCAAACAAATATTGAGCTCAGATCTTGCCCTCCAGGGTCTAGATCTGGTTCAGATTTGAAAATTTCCTTGGCTAATTTTTCAGATCTATTCCTGCAAACAAATATTGAGCCCAAATCTTGCCCTCCAGGGTCTAGATCTGGCTTAGATTTAAAGATTTCTTTGGCTGATTTTTCAGATCTAATCTCACACAAGTGAAAAAAGAAAAACACAATACCCAATATGTACAAAACTATATAAAATCCTAAAAACCCAAATGTTAGAATTCAAAATTATGTCACAAAACTTCAGATCTACACATGTAAATTACAGATCTATACAATATATTTACAGATCTATGCACAAGAGTTGCAGATCTATCAGATCTGAGGAGTATAAGTATGACTTTGCTCCCAGATCTGAAGATCTAAGGCTCTTACTCTTTGGGATGGGGAGTTCAAGGCAGGGAGCCCCACAATCCATGTATAAGGCAAGTGTAGGCCAAGAGATAGTGGAACTAATAGGTAGGTAGTTTGCCCCCCCTTCTATATAGCTAGGTAGGCCTAGGTATGAAGGTAGGTGCATTTGCTCGCCTGGTTATGCCTTGCTGACGAAAGAAATAGAAAGAAATAGAGTGATTTACCAAAGTGCGAGAGAGAGAGTGCGAGAGCGAATAAGAAGTGTCATAAAGGCTCCCTTCCCATTTCTCTCATTCGTCATGGTCCTTCCCATGGTTCGATTCTTCCTATGGTCCTTCCCATTGTTGGAAGAAGCGGTCTGCAGCCAGATCTAACTTTAAATTCAATAAAAGTTAAGATAATTTTTATTTATTTAGGCACAAACTCTAGAAAAACCCTGCAAGAAGAGAACTAAAGATAAGCTTGGAGAATTAGATCCGGAGGACTCTTCAAATCTTATTTCCTTGGGAGTCAGCTAATCCAACCGAGGACTTCCCCAAACGGCCAATTCTAAATCCGAAAGGTTTCTGCACACTTAACGTTAGACTGTTAAATCAATAGAGAAATAAGATAAAAGATAAAATTTTCAAGAGTTAGAGATCGCTACTAACTCAATCCAATTAATATTCTTACCTTAAATCCAGTAACCTAAGCAAGATACCTGTGCAATAGATTACTCTACAAGAGCTATTAATCAACAATTTGTCAAAATAATCACCAGCAGAATATAAAGAACAAGTTTACCATAAAATGCTGAAGAGGAACACCACCATCAAAATAAAACCCCAAGGACTTCGTTTGTATTATTCAAAAAATATTGCAGGAGAGCTTCAAGAGCAAGTACACGATCAAGAGATTGGATCAAATGATGGACAAAGACCTCTAATTTATAAGATAAAATTTCCAACGACTAGTTCGGTTGATCCATGTCAAAGTAGTTTCGACTGTCGAAAAAGATTTAATTATCTTTTAATCTGGACCGTCGAAACTATAAATTTTTGAGAAAATTCGAATTTATCATTTAATACCTTTTTAATTAACTCAAAAATAATATTTTTTGAGTTAATTATCTCAAAAATTTGACTTTAACTTAACCACCAAGACCCAAGAGTCCAAAATTTCTCGAAATTTTCAATATTCCCTTAGCTTGGGACTTTTAAAAATTTATTTTTTAGGAACTCACGAATTTTTCCTTTCAAGAATTTTAAATCACTTAGGACTTAAAATTAATTAAATTTCTGACTTAGGAGTTTTAATTTAATTTGACCAGAAAATTTAATTAATTCACTGAGAGGGGATTTAATTATTTTTCCAACCCTCTTTACATAAGATCAATACATTTTGACACGTGAAGGGGGAAAACCCATATGGAATAGACCCTCAAATAGTTAGCCAATTCTGTGACTCAAAACATGATCTAGTAGACCAAGTAGTTTGTAATAAAATAATCTAGCCAATTAGCTATGATTATTCCCAAACTACTTTTACCAAGACTCGATAGAAAACACTAGGACTCACTTAGTATTTTGACGACAAAATCCACCCTAGCTTTGGGTTGAGGCAGGAGGGAAAAACTCTGCCGATCACTTGTGTCGAGAAACACAAATGAACCAGTGAGACAAAAAACTCCTAAGATAGAAATTGTCACGAAAATACTAGGCTTACCTAGGTTGTTACATACATGATGGTCTTACTTAGATCATTTGACATCATAAACATGTAGAATGGGTTTACATCGTTTACAAAATTGTCGACTGAATTATGAAATCTGAATGGCACGAACACTCGAACATGATAGATCCCTTTTGCGAAAAAAATGGTGTACTGATATGGAGTCATTGACAAAGAGTGGTCAACATCTGGTTCTATTTGGAGACATGTTGCTTTATCGAAGGAATGTGAGAATCCAGAATCTGCATCCAAACAATACACAAGATCATATAAGTAGCGTCCATCCAAAATTCATCATATAACATTAAACACATGAAAATAGAAGCTCTTCATTTATTGACTATTCTACTAATATGAAATGTAAATCTATTCTAACTGCAGAATGAAATGCTAAAAGGACAAGGTGTAAGGTTAGGAATACAATACAAAGGATGCCTTGTGGCATCAGATGTGTTCAATAATGTGGGTTGCTTTTCAGATGTGCCATGCCCGATCCTGCATATTGTAGGACTTTGTCTTATCCGAATATCGCGCTGCTCTCGACCATCAGACGCATTTAGCCACTTACTTCTTCTTAGTGGGTTGTGATGTCAGCAATGAGACCACTGTAGATTTCTTGTCCTTATCTTGAAGATGCTTGTACAAAATATCTGATAAACTTGGAGTGTGACCAATCTTATTCTGAATTTACTCTATCAATGGTGACACATAAGCTTGGTCTTTCTTAACGTCCTTTGTAACAATAGTTAATTTTTCCTTAATGGGAGAGGTGACCTCCCTGTGATGAGATGGGAATTGCTTCAATAGACAGAAAGGCTTATGATCTGTTGATGAATTTTCATTATCAAATTTGGGTTGGAACTTCTGTATATGTAATTTTTCCATTTTTTCCAACCTTTTCTATATGGAACTCATTTCACTGGCATGCCTTACTATTAATTTCGCTTGATTGATTTTTGTTTTCACAAATTTGTCTTGCAAATTGGTCTGATTTGTCTGCATAATTTTCATTTCCAATGAGTGATTGTCCTTCATGGTAGTCATTTCCTGGGTGTGTCTTGCTTCCATTACAATCATATGATTTTGAATAATGGACATCTGATTAGAATGATTAACTTCCATGATCTTTAACCTATTTTCCATGACATGCATTTCCTGTGCATGACTTGCTTCCATGGCATTTATCCTATTTTGAAGATTGATCTGGTTAACTTCCATGTTTTGAATCATTTGTGTATAATTAGGTTGCATAGCCTTAATCATTTGAGCTGATTCCTTAACAGGACTTTCATGATCTTTTATAGGCATGTGATAGTCCTTACCAACAACATTAATTTGTTGGATCGCCCCGACCATTCTACTATCTATAATTATTTTGACAACATGGCAAGTAACCGCTTCATGAAGAGCATTACAGGCTCTACAATAAGGTAGAGCTTCATCCACAAGATTTGCAGACTCAAGTTGATTTGGCGGTCTTTGCTCATTAGATGGGCCTCTCTTCTGCAAAGGATTATTATTTCTAGGTTGGAAATTTTTTTCTTGAGATCCTTCCATTTGGACCAACCTAGCCCATAAGACACTTATTTGTTCAGAATGATTAGATATTAACTTTTCCTGATCAAGTTCCATGCTTTCAAGCTTTTTCATCAATTTCTGCATAGGGTCTTTTATCAGATTCTTTAATTTCTTTTCCCTTAGATCTTGTCAAAAATCTATCAAAATCTGAGTTTTGGACATTCCAGATGCTTTCTTATCCTTTTCAATCTCCTCAGCTAAAACCTGGGTGGCCATATAATCATTAACTTTAGCTCGTCTCAACTCATAAGAAGTATCAACATCAAAGGCATCAATATAACAATAAAAAAGGAACCTGGTAGGTCTATAATCTTGGGGTAATTCTTTAATAATACCATTAAACCTTTTATTAAATTCCTCTACTGTTTCATTTTCTTTTTTCTCTATGACGCTGATATCTCTAACCAGATGCCTATCTTCCTTTTTATCACCAAACTTATCCTTAAAGGCAACTATAATTGATTCAGAGGTATTGAATGAGTTATTAGGTTTTTCAGTAAACCATTCCATAGCATCTTGCTCAAAAGTAAGAATAAAAAGCTTCCCCTTTACATCCTCAAAATCGTTATTTAAAACTGCAAATTTATTCCACCAACTAGCGAAAGCAAACAAATGAGCTTTGACACTAACCACATTATTTCCTTGAAAAGAAGGCAACAGGTCCATGCCATTGTTAGGAAGGCCATTTGGAAAACCTTGGATGTTAGCAAAGTTACAAGGGGCAAACAAGTCCATGATGTCTTGCTCAAAGGGATAACCAAATGGATGTTAGAGAAATAGATCCTTCTTCAAGAAAATTCAAGAGATCCACAAGAAGCGAGCTTCTTAGCAAAAATTCCTGTAAGAAATGAAAGAGTTGGAGTCGCCACTTGAATATGAATCTAATTCTAAAACCGAAAAATTAGTCAAGAGAAGTAGATGGACATCATGGAGGGATTCTTGTCTGAGAGTAAATAGATGAATAAGTAGAGTTGCCACCCAAACAAGAAACCAACCGAAATATCCAGGTGCAAGAGAAGATACAAGGATTAGTGATATGACGAAAGATATGATGATGAAACGAGAAGAGATGAAATGACGCCAGAAAATGCTATGCCATATGACGGGTTAATGAATAGCGAAAAAAGATTAGAAGATGTCGTTAAGACCAAGGACAGAAAAACTCTATCCCTGGCAACGACGCCAAAAAAATGTTGTCGCACAAGATGTCTAGGCACCGCGACAATGGCGCAGATCGAGGGCTATCACCTTGATCTCCAATCTCTCTATTTAAGTTGTCTCCTTATAACAGACTAAGGCAGTAGATCCTATGGAAATGGAATGAAGGAAAACCAGTTGGAAACCAACCAGTTCGAGAGACACAGTTAAACAACCAAATACTTGTAAAAGATCTAGCAAGATTAAATGATTCGATTGAATTGGAAAGATTGATACCTGTGCCTTATGGAGTCAACTATCCTGCTAAGGAAATTACAACCAAGTACTTGATGAGAATCTATTGCTATGCAATGTTAATTTAAAATGCAAAATGCAAGGAAAATGATTTGAAGAAAGAGCGAGATGAAGCAAGCTTCGAAGATGAAAGTTCATGTTAAAAAACCTAAAGCATTTAGATTATAAATAATCTGATCTAACCACTAAGTACTTAAGCAAGAGTGTCAATTATGAAGATGCCCACAAGATTACTCGATTAAAAGATATACAGATCCACAATAGAGCTCTTAAAATCAGATATCGATCACACTTGAAAAGATTTCCCAAATATTAGTATTCAATAAACATCCAATAATTCAAGTAAATGAAACAAAAGTTAATTGAAAAATAAGTGATTTAATCAATAGCAAACATTCCCAAAACTCAGATGCCAATGATCTTCAAACTCAGCTGAAGCATAAGAAAATAATTAGCATTTAAATCTCAATAATTAATCATCAATAAACACCATGAAATTTTAATGTTAAACAAACACTTCGTCAAACAACTTATGGATTAAATGATATTCTTAAAATAATGCAAATCCAAAAATTAAATTTTCTCCTATAGTCAAACTTAGGATATATTCTTCAGCAAGATTTCAGATCTGAAATATAAATTGCGGCAGTAATTTAAACCATAGATCAACAAACAAACTACACCGGCACCAATGCCCAAAATGACTAAAAATAGTAAAAATTGTTGAACTTGAAGAAAAATCAATTTTTAATGCTTGATTAAGAGAAATTTCAGATCTGATTTTTTTATTTTAGTAGTGAAACAGTGACCGAACAACAAGATAAAACTGCCAAAAATAGCTGTCAAATACTTCTAGAAATAGTAAAAAATATATTAAAACCTGAAATTTTCAATTTTAAGGCTTTAAGAGAATTGGATTCAGTAATTTTCAGAACTGATAAGTTTGTAACAACAGTAAATTGATAACAAATCAACAAACTGAAAATGTTGAAAATGATCTCTACTATGTCTAAAAATAGCAAGTTTTGCCGAAAAACTAAAAATTTAGATTTTATAGACTTTATTTAGGATATGCATCAGAAATGTTTAGATATGATTTTTCAGAGTTATGCAGTAATTTCCAACAAGCTTCAAAGTTAGATCTATAAGCAAATTAAAGATGCCCAAATGGTTAAAGATTCTGAAAATGAAGATTTTGCAATTCTAAACAATTTTGACCATATAAAATATGTTTTTAGAGCCCACTTTTTGTGATTGACTTGCTGTAATAAAATTTTGCAGAAAATAAGAGTTTATGGATCAAACCCTTAGCCCAAGGCTTTGAAAATCCCACTGTTGAAAATTCTTGAAATTTTGGTATATTGTTGCCGCTCGAAAATTAGAATATTGAAGACCAAAATTCTACAAAAATAGTCTCAAAAGCCTATACGTCCTCAAAGGTCTAGATCCGACTAAGATTTGAAGATTTTCTTGGTTGATTTTTCAGATCTATTCCTGCAAACAAATATTGAGTTCAACTCTTGCCCTCCAGGGTCTAGATCTGGCTCAGATCTGAAGATTTCCTTGGCTGATTTTTCAGATCTATTCCTGCAAACAAATATTGAGCCCAGATCTTGCCCCCGAAGGTCTAGATCTGGCTCAGATCTAAAGATTTCTTTGGTTGATTTTTCAGCTCTAATCCTGCACAAGTGAAAAAAGAAAAACACAATACCCAATATGTACAAAACTATATAATATCCTAAAAACCCAAATGTTAGAATTCAAAATTATGTTACAAAACTTCAGATCTACACATGTAAATTACAGATCTATGCAATATATTTACAGATCTATGCACAAGAGTTGCAAATCTATCAGATCTGAGGAGTATAAGTATGATTTCGCTCCCAGATCCGAAGATCTAAGGCTCTTACTAGCCAGATCTAACTTTAAATTCAATAAAAGTTAAGATAATTTTTTTTATTTAGGCACAAGCTCTAGAAAAACCCTGCAAGAAGAGAACTTAAGATAAGATTGGGGAATTAGATCCAGAGGGCTCTTCAGATCTTATTTCCTTGAGAGTCAGCTGGTCCAATTGAGGACTTCCCCAAACACCCAATTCTAAATTTGAAAGATTTATGTACATTTAAAGTTAAATTGTTACATCAATAGAGAAATAAGATAAAAGATAAAATTTTCAAGAGTTAGAGATAGCTACTAACTCAATCCAATTAATATTCTTACCCTTAATCCAGTAACCTAAGCAAGATACCTGTGCAATAGATTACTCTACAAGAGCCATTAATCAACAATTTGTCAAAATAATCACCAGCAGAATATAAAGAACAAGTTTACCATAAAATGTTGAAGAGGAACACCACCATCAAAATAAAACTCCAAAGACTTCGTTTGTATTATTCAAAAATTTTTACAGGAGAGCTTCAAGAGCAAGTACACGATCAAGAGATCGGATCAAATGATGGACAAAATGTTGGAAATATTGAGAGGCGGGTGAATCAATATTTCTTTTCAATTGTTAATTTTACCAGTTAGATCACTTATATTTAGAACACAAAATGAACAATGATGGACTAGATACGTTTATTAATTTCTTCTTTACAATAAGTAAAGTACAATAATGAAATAGAGCTCCAACCCTAGATGAAGACTCCAATCTTCCAGGCTCCAACCTGTATTGTGCCAAGCACCGACTTAGTCTTTCCAAGGCTCCAACCTTGTCAATTTGAGGCACCAACCTCTAAGGCTCCAACCCTATCTCTGGTACAGGCTCTGACCTGGTTTCTTGAGGACTCCAACCCTATCTTCCAAGGCACCGATCTTGTATCTATGAGGCTCCAACCTCTTGGGCTCGAACCCTCAACTTTAGTTCGTCAAAATATGTTTGGTTATTATCACGAATCCCAAAGTCTTCTTCAACGAGCCCTGTCACACTTAGTATCCACATCATAATAGTATCCAACAATGAATGTATCATCTCATGTCATCATATACTCGTGCAACGATACATCATAGTGCAGCCTTTATTAATTTGTTATTTGGAAAACTTCAAAGTAGTCTTTCAACCATGTCATCAAGACCATTATCAAGTGTGTTCATTCAAGAGTATGACATCATCACGTGTATGACTTCATTAAGTATAGTCCTCCACATGAAGGGTAAGGACATCATCCAGGTTCCGGGCTTCTTCATCAAGAGTAAGCATGTCATCATGATTTCTTGGGCTTTATGATCAATAGGTATTTAGGACAAGACTTCTTCATAGACTTTGACATCATCATTAATGGTCTCCTAATCAACCAAGAGTCATGGCATCATCATCTAGAACCAGGCATCTCAAGAATATTGACATCTCAGTCAATGCCATATTGACATCAATGACAACCTTTATTTACAATCTCCCCCTTTGTCATTGATGGCAATATTCTTGCCCTTCAAACATTCTCTCCCCTTTGACATCAATGGAAAACGGGGTGCTCGAGTACTCCCCCTGTCAAGCTACTTCTTTTCTTCATGAATAGTAGTCTTTCATAGGTATGTTACTCCCCCTGTCATGGTGCTCTTCCTTCTGGCAATGTGGTCCATGATAGATGTTTTTACATTTCTTCATGTGATGAAGTTATGAACCAACTCCCCCTTCCTGCATAAACTCCTCTTGCTCAAGAAATATTGCTTGCTTTGTGATCTAATGGAAAAAAATATTCAACAATGGTTCATTGGATGAGAAGGGTTTATGTTCTTCAATGCTCCCGAGAGATGATCTAAAAGATGATTGTCCATGTATGGCCCTTTCGTGGAATGATCACAAGCTCCCCTAACTGTATGCATGGGCTTCTTTTTGGCAGATTCTTACCATCAAATACTTGGAATATCACATCTGCCAGGGATGTCTTCATCAAATCAACAACATGTGTTGTTGGATGGATTGTTCAAGAGACTTTCGGATCCAATTTGCTTCCTTTTCCACACTTGTGTAACTTTCTTCTCTCGCTTGTTTGTCATGGTTTTAGGTACCCAAGTCAAGTTACAGTCACGAGCCATATGCCCAATTTTATGGCAATTGAAGCACTCCATCTTGTTCATGAATGAGGAATCATGACTCTTTTTTGCAAAATTGCTTCTAGGGAGTTGATGGGAACCATTATATTTGTCCTTGTGGTATGCCCTACAATCCTTTGCCATATGCCCAAAGTTTGTACAAGAATAGCAATATCCAAAAAATATACTTTGGTACCTGGAGGATGGAGATTGCCTTGATGTTCTTCCAAAGTCATTCTGCCTTGGGATCCTTTGATGATATCCATTACCTCTTGCATCCTTGACACCATCAACATACTTTCTTGAAGTAGGGTCTCTTCCAATGTCATCTTGACTCATGCTTTTGCTGGAACTGGGGGCATTAATATTTCTTCCAAGCTTTTCCACATCCTTGTTGTTTGAAGCATTAGGTTTTGCATCACTTTTGTTTGAGGGTTCACCTGCATAACCAAGACCTGATTTATCAAGGGGGGATCTTTGATGACTTAGGATGTCATCTAGGGTTTGAGAACTCTTCAACTTCTTATTCAGCAAGTCAACTTCCTTTTTAAGAGAGGCAATTTCTCCTTTCAACTTTTCACAATCTTCATCTTTCATGACTAGTTGCTTCTTCATTGCTTCCGTCATCCTTGTTGCTTCGTGTGCTTCGATTTTAAGGGAGATCATATTTGATTTCATTATGAGGATTTCTTCATTCTCCTTTGATAGACTGCTCACCATTTCTTCCTTTATTCTTTTCGCTTCACCTGTTTCGGCCTTGAGAAGATTAATGTCTGATTTTAGTTTGAAGATTTCTTCATCCTTTTCTTCTAGTTGGCATATCATGGTGTTTCTCTCCTTTTCTGCTTCATCAACTTGTCCTTCTATGAATGCCAAAGTTTCCATCACCTTCTCGGCTCCTTGCGCTTTTTTCCTTGCTTGTTCTAGTTGAGATCTAAGAGAGGAGACCTCTTCCTTGTATTGACCAATCTCTGCTTCAAGACTGTTCAAGCTCTTAACTCTTTGTTAAAGTTGGCTTGACAAAGTTTCTTCCCTTTTCTTTGCCTTATCCAATTGATTTTTCATAGATATGACTTCTTCATGATGCTTTCTATTGTTTTGATGAAATTCCTCCTTAAGTTTGGTGAGATCCTCATCTCTTTCTTGTACTTGGAGCTTGAGAAGGTCAACTTCCTTCCTTCTCTTGTGGTCACCATCTTGTGCTCTCTTCTTAAGTTCCTCATTTTCCTTTTTCAAACTGTTAATCTCTTCCATGGCATCTATAAGCTTAGTCAGGAGATCTTCTTCAAAGTCTTCTTTGCTTTCTTCTTCTTCTAGGTCTTCTTTGGCCTTTATGTCATCATTCTTATTTTCAACTTCCTTGATGGGGTTTGGATTTCCCTCTTGCTTTCCATCATCTTCTAGACTAGAAGTCATGGTCAATGCTCCTTTTGAGTGAAGATCATGAAGTTTGTCCCATATGCCTTTTGCTGACGAACATTTTTCCAAATTGGCCTTCATAGAATCAGGTAGCCCATCCAAGATTGCTTTCGTTGCTCTTGTATTATACTCCTCGGATTCTCCTTCCATCATGCTATTAGTAATCACCGAATTCCAAATTTCAATGCCTTGAGTCTTTAAGAAATTCCTCATTCTTGCCTCCCATATATCAAAGTTTCCATTGAACAATGGGGCCTTCGCAAATTGATTGACTTCAATTTCAGTGGTTGAGGAAGACACATCTTTACGAGGATTGGAGACTTTCTTCCTTGTCTTTGCCATTTGTGTTCTAAGGATCAACCTTCAAGCTGTTAGGTTTTGAGTGAAGGTACTGGGTCTAATACCAATTGTTGGAAATACTGAGAGGGGGGTGAATCAATTTTTCTTTTCAATTGTTAATTTTACTAGTTAGATCACTTATATTTAGAACACAAAATGAACAATGATGGAATAGATACGTTTATTAATTTCTTCTTTACAATAAGTAAAATACAATAATGATATAGGGCTCCAACCCTAGATGAAGACTCCAATCTTCCAGGCTCCAACCTGTATTGTGCCAAGCACCGACTTGGTCTTTCCAAGGCTCGAACCTTGTCAATTTGAGGCACCAACCCTATCTCTGGTACAAGCTCTGACCTGGTTTCTTGAGGACTCCAATCCTCTAGGGCTCCAACCCTATCTTTCAAGGCACCGATCTTGTCTCTATGAGGCTCCAACCTCTTGGGCTCCAAACCTCAACTTCAGTTCGTCAAAATATGTTTGGTTATTCTTCACGGCTCCCAAAATATTCTTCAACGAGCCCTGTCACACTTAGTATCCACGTCATAATAGTATCCAACAATGAATGTATCATCTCATGACATCATATACTAGTGCAACGATACGTCATAGTGCAGCCTTTATTAATCTGTTATTGGGCAAACATCAAAGTAGTCTTTCAACCATGTCATCAAGACCATTATCAAGTGTGTTCATTCAAGAGTATGACATCATCACGTATATGACTTCATTAAGTATAGTCCTCCACATCAAGGGTAAGGACATCATCCGGGTTCCAGGCTTCTTCACCAAGAGTAAGCACATCATCATGATTTCTAGGGCTTTATGATCAATAGGCTTTTACGACAAGACTTCTTCATAGACTTTGACATCATCATTAATGTTCTCCTAGTCAACCAAGAGTCATGGTATCATCATCTAGAACCAGGCATCTCAAGAATATTGACATCTCAGTCAATGCCATATTGACATCAATGACAAGCTTTATTTACACAAAGACCTCTAATTTATAAGATAAAATCTCCAACGACTAGTTCGGTTGATCCATGTCAAAGTAATATCGACCGTCGAAAAAGATTTAATTATCTTTTAATTTAGACCGTCGAAATTATAAATTTTTGAGGAAATTCGAATTTATCATTTAATACCTTTTTAATTAACTCAAAAATAATATTTTTGAGTTAATTACCTAAAAAATTTGACTTTGACTTAACCACCAAGGCCCAAGGGTCCAAAATTTCTTGAAATTCTCAATATTCCCTTGGCCTGAGACCTTAAAAAATTTATTTTTTAGGGACCCACGAATTTTTCCTTTGAAGAATTTTGAATCACCTAGGACTTAAAATTGATTAAATTTCTGACTTAGGATTTTTAATTTATTTTGACCAGAAAATTTAATTAATTGACTAAGAGGAGATTTAATTATTTTTTCAACCCTCTTTACATAAGATAAATACATTTTGACACATGAAGGGGGAAAGCCTATTCGGAATAGACCCTCAAATAGCTACCCAATTCTGCGACTCAAAACATGATCTAGTAAACCAAGTAGTTTGTAATAAAATAATCTAGCCAATTAGCTAGGATTATTCCCAAACTACTTTTACAAAGACTCGATAGAAAACACTAGGACTCACTTAGTATCTTCACGACAAAATCCACCTTAGCTTTGGGGTGAGGCTGGAAGGAAAAACGCTGCCGATCACTTGTGTCGAGAAACACAAATGAACCAGTGAGACAAAAAACCTCCTAGGATAGAAATCATCACCAAAATACTAGGCTTACCTAGGTTGTTACATACATGATGGTCTTACTTAAGGTCATTTACATCATAAACATGCAGAATGGGTTTACATCATTTACAAAATTGTCGACTGAATTATGAAATTTGAATGGCACAAACACTCGAACATGATAGATCCCTTTTGCGAAAAAGAAGGTGTACTGATATGGGGTCGTTGACAAAGAGTGGTCAACAAGTCCCATTGTTTCTCCTAGCAAAACAACACCATCAGGGTCAATGTTTACACAGGTAATGGAGCTTGGCTCATCAAGCAAACAGGCTGAGTTTTCAAAGAGGCCTAGGCCTGAGGTTACTCTCACCTATCAGAGATGCAGGAGGCTTATGTTTTCTCCTCGGAAAGAGGAAGCGGCCAAGCCTATTTCATTACAGGGATCACCATCAGCACTGCATGAGACATCCATGCATAATGAGGAGGAACATGATTTTGATTTGGTTGACTTGGAGGATCACGATGACCATGAAAACTTGCAAAGGGAAATCAAAGACAAGGATGCTCAAATTAAAGAGCTCCAAGATAACTTAGCAAGGGCTCAATTTATCATTTCATTTCTTGAGCAGGAAAACAGTCAATTGAAGACAAATCAATTGATTTTGGAGAAGAGGTTGTTTGAAGCAAACAAACATATAAAGGGAAAAACAGTGGCTAAACATGATGAACATGAACATCAAGTGAAGAGGAAGAGGCCAAGAACTATGGGTCTCAAGAAAGCACTGCAGAAAGACAAAGAACAAAACCCTACATATGAGCAGTTCACATTTGAGGAGAGGATGACTAAAGAGATCAATGAGGACAAGGAGTTTTGGCTTGAGAAGGCTAACACTCACTTGGAAAAGCTCTTGCAGAATGCAAATAGGGATAACAAGATCCACAAACGCATGGCTGCCCGCTACCAAAACCAGAAATCAGATTGCACAAATCAAAATTGAGCAATTGAAAAGAAAACTGCAAGAAGTGCAAGACAAGCAAAGGGAGTCAAGAAAAAGGGGTCAAGGAGGTGAAATTGGTGGCTAAAACATCCTTGGATGTTTAGCCTATCATCCATAGCAGTCAAGGAACAAATCCTAAAATTTTTGGAGGAGTTTGAATTTTTTCGAAATTTTGCAGAAAATGACACACAGAAGCGTTGCGCAAATGGCACGACCCTTTTTCACTGGGCATCCAAATTAAATTTTTTCTACATGGATGGATAGATAATAATGAATACATGCCAAATATCAACTTGGTTTTTCATGATAACTTCTTATTTTGATCAAGAACTCAAAAAACCTCACCTTTTTCATGCTTCTGCCACTAATTCTGGATAGGCGCGGCGCTTCTGAGTGAGGTTGGAAAAATCAAGTTTTGGAGGCAGCCTTACCATAGGTATTTTTTCGAGTTTGATGGCTCATTGGACAGTAGACACGTGGGGCTACTTGGCCTAGTTTCCAGAATGCAGAATGGACTCCTAAAAGTTGGTCAAAATCAACCCTCAACTGGCACGACGCCTTTGCAAAAAACATGCTACATTTCCAGAAATTTACCTTGCAATTTTGTAATTTGAAAATTTACTGTGGTAAAAAGTTAAGAGGTGAATGAAAAAGGGTAAATTGTCAAAGGTAAATGTAATTGTGGTCAACTTGAGTTAGTTAAATGTCTTATCATGTATTAAAAGCTTTGAGAAATTAGCTCAAGTGGTTTAGAAAAAGGAGGAAATGGTTGAGTAACCTCCCTAGTGTGTAGCAGTGATCAGATAGGTGCATGTGTTTGACTTTCTTGCTGAAAAATTCGACCTCCAAGTGAGGATTTCGACCTCAGTGGCTATATGAGGCCTTTTGTAATCATTTTCAAGGGTTGGATGTTTGAACATTGGACATTGAACTAGTGTATTCTATTTTGATCAAGTAATACATTGAATACAGAGAAAAGTTGCAGCTTAAATATAGGGATTCATGTGGTGAGCTTGTATGGCTATGTTTTTCTTTTGTAAGTCGCTCCATTGAATGCTTTCTTTTTCCATTTATTATCTATTTCTTTCACTCATTGTCTTTATAGTTTCTTAAGCAGGATTCATGAGTAATGCATGCCCTGTTTTGATGGATGATGATGTTGTGTTAATTTCTTCTTAAGGAATGAATTCTTATTTCTATGCTTGTTCCTAATCTCTCTGCTCATCCTATACCACAATCATACAACCTATTTGGTCATTTGAGCTTGCCTACCTTGCCCCTTCATTCCCTTGCAATTTTTGCTCCTGTACCCCTAATAGAGTTTTCAAGCCTAGTTCAAAAGGTCCATTTTCATCCAACACAAAAATCCAAATCAACCAAACCTTAATCTACATACCTAGCCTTAAATCTCCATAATCCAGTCAATTTGGCCATGATTAGAGAGCCCTCTCAGCCTAGTAGGGCTAGCTACTAGGTCAAAGTGGTCTATGGTTACCTTTGCTGGTCTCCTTCTCAACCTTCTGAGATCTGGTGGAGTGCTAACACAATCCTCACCATCACATCATCCTCCACCTTAGCTCCCATGGTAGACAACTGATCTCTGATTGCGTGTAATTTGAAAAGGAAGGGCTTGGTTTATTCTCCCTTGGCCGTCATGAATAACCGCATCTGGTTCTCTAGAAGCATTCCCCTTTGGACGGATCTTCCCTCATATAGGGCAGTTAAGGCTTCCACATCTCATGAGCCGTCTTCTTGTTGGCTATATGTGGAACTATATGATCCTTAACCCCATCCATTATGAAGCATTTGGCATGTGCCACAGCTTCCTCATGCTTCGCTAGGAGTGTAGCATCGGTTGGCATGGCTAGGACTTTTTTTGCATGGTCCCTTAGACCGTATGCCTCCATGAATACCAGGATTTTGGCCTTCTAGACTGCAAAGTTGGATAGACCATCCAACCTATCCTGATCACGTAGTCCGTGAGGTGCCATCTTCTCAGTAAATCTGTCGGAACTCCTCCTCTCTATGCTAGAGATTTGGATCTAGGGTCCTTGGTGAAACATGCACCCTCTGCTCCCTCTGACAACTGACCTCCTCTCTTGGAAGCTTGCCAAATCAAAGGAATCAACTCTCTTCGATCCTCTGATCGATTTGCAAATTTCTTCGGCTGGAAACCCTCTGAGAAGCTTTTCTCCTCCTGCTCTTTTTCACCTAGTGCTTCGGCTAAATTCTGAAACTTCAGAAATTTAACCCCACCAACAACTTCTGAAGCTCTACAACATTGCTTTCGTCACTCTGAATCAGCAACGGCCTGAGATCTACGTCACCCTGGCTAGCCTCTGCGTGAGTAGACAATCCCAACAGTGTCTCTGCATAGTAAGTACGTGGGCCTGCGTGGAGACTGCGTAGGGCTGCATCACTCTGGCCTCTGCGTGGCTCTGCTTCCTCTGCTGCTGCATTGTCCCTTCTGGTCCGGCTTTCTGCGGCTTTTGCTGCTTTCTGCAGCAAGGATTCTTCAGTCTTCTGTTGGTGATCTTGCTAGATCTGCAATCGCTCTGATACCATGTGAAAATTTCTGAATATTACTTTATGAAAAAACCCTACTCTTAGATCTGGTTATACTTCTCCTACTTAATCGAGTTATTAATGCTGAAAAATTCAGATTAACGTCGAAGTAAACATATAACAGACTTTCACCAATTCAGATCTAAAACAGAATACATGCACACAGACAAAGTGACACACAAGATTTTCTGGACAACTATCCCCAGAAAAACCGAATGTGGGAAAATCGGTCTTCTGGCTGCTGGAGGGTTTATATTATTAAGTAGTTTATGAATACAACAAATCTGGGTACCTTACTGGTTAACTTGACAAAGAAAAATAGATATGTAGTAGTACCTGCTATTTCGGAGACTGAAAACTTGACTGACCCACACCCTCAAACGGGATTTACAGGACTTAGCCACTTTCTGCCCTCTAGCCCAGCGCAGCCTCTACGTAGCGTAAGCTACCCTTGTGTCACTCTGAAGGCCTTTGCGCTGCCTCTGTGTCACCCTTTGCGTGGCCTCTGCGTTAACTTGGCTTGGCTGCGTCCCTCCTACTTGCATCTGCACTGCCCTGGTACGATACTGCCTCTCTGTTGCTGTATTCTCGGCCTCAGATCAAATCATCCCTTGTTGATCTCTGCTGTTCACTGCACTGCAAACTCACTTCGAATTCCTGAGCAAACCCCGCCCTAGAAATTCGACTTAGCTTCAGTGCTTCTGCAATGTGTGTGTGTCCTCCAACTGATCCCAAGCCCTTCTCTTATACTTTTCTCATTGGCAAACTAACGACCATGATCTAATCTCTAATTGACGGCTCAGATTAAAAGAATGCTTGATCGACGTCACTTAGAACATTTTATCACGTGTAAATTAATTCACTTTAGTTTTTTAATTTCCCTAAGTTAGACTTAGGGTCCCCATTAGAAAATTTAATTATTTGAATAACTATTACACTGGATGAAATTTCTCCAAACGCTTTCTGGGTCCTGGAGATCTTGTGTGTTCCAGCCCCTCCACAAAGTTTCAGAGCTAGAGCACACCCGATGCTACCCCAAAATCTCAACATCCTTTTCTTCTAAGCTACTTGATAATCAAATTTAAATTTTAAAATCCAAATTTTTTCTATTGTAGAGCATTTAAAAGTCATATTTTCTACTTCAAGAGCATTTTCTAGACTTAGGCAAGAATGGGGGTTCACTCTCATTTCTTGGGCCAAGTCTTTATATATTAATTTGTACTTTAGATCTTGTTTATTTCACTCTCACATTTGATTTTCTTTCGCAGCTCATAAGATGGCGAAAAACTATTGATCCTCCTTGCATGCAAAGTCTACCACTACCTTAAAGATCAATTTTTAGGGAGGTTGTGAGAACCTTTAGGACAACAACAATATCATCTTGGCCGTGGGCCTTGGAGCCTTGTAAAATTTTTGTTTTGAAGTTGTTTCCCCATGAGTTTTTGTTGTCATCTTTGAGGAGGAGATCTAACTTTTTCCAAGCTCTATCTTTGTAAAAATATCTCCTTTTGGGCAGCCTTCTTAGAGGCTCTTTTTCTCATTTGTAATCGCTAATAAAATAACCTTTTTTGCTTGAGGGAGCTTGGGATTTTTTTCCCATGGTATCCCCCTTCCTTGTTTGAAGAGGAAGAAACTTCTTGAGTGGATTGACTCATTTTCTGATTTTCATTTCATGCATGCTAAAGATTTAACAACTAATGCACTCTACATCCATCTCACTAAATCTTGTGTTAAATTAAACTTGCATTCATGAGCTCCAAAGGCTATAAACTTGAGGAAATATCCTTTCATATGTGTTAGCAATTTACATGGTTGGCAAGTTTCAATTGAGTTAATGTTTATGTTTCATTATTTAGTCCAAGCATGTTATACTTTTTGAAGAACTATTGAAGCATTCTCTTCAAGCATAAAGATTGTATCTTAATGAGAACTTACTTCATTCCACTTTCCTTTTAATGCTACAAAACACATAAGTTTATTTGTCTCTCAAAGTTTGGTCCATTATTGCAAGTAAGCACTCTCTCATCTCTTGTGGAAGATTGCATGTATCATTTAATTGGGATAAATCAACTTCGCTTTCATACCAATTTTCATTAAAACTTTACCTCCAACATAAGTTGATTGTATAGACTTCTAGGGACCCTCTACCTCCCTTATCGACTCCTCTATGTGAGATCCACATGATTTGGGCGAGGGTGAGGTCTGGGGATTGAAGAGTTGATTTGAAATCTTTGTTGTAGAGATAGTTAACTAAAAGTAACCAAACACACTCTTCATCAAAGTTCTTTTTACTTGTCTTTTGATGGTTGTTAATCTCATGCA
This sequence comes from Pinus albicaulis, assembly GCA_034641835.2. Lineage (NCBI taxonomy): Eukaryota > Viridiplantae > Streptophyta > Pinopsida > Pinales > Pinaceae > Pinus > Pinus albicaulis. The sequence continues at coordinate 1,153,441,552 of CM076575.1, read as the reverse complement.
AGCTTCTATGTAGCAACAAAACTAGTATGCTTGTTGACTTTAATTGTAAAATACACAAGAGGTATTTGTAATAATAATTTATTAATAAAATGTATATATGATTGATAAGACAAGACGATTGAAAGTTACAATGAGGCCCTGCTTACATACCTATGCAGGTGACCTTTCATGAAAAAGACATGCCTTTTCAGTTAACTAATGACTACTTAACATAATCCTATTTGATTATTTAGTAATTATACTTATTTGTATTTATTCAATTAGTTATGAATTATATTCATAACATTCTACTCCTTTATTGACTCCTACCTGTGAGATCCACATGATTTGGGCGAGGGTGAGGTCTGGGGATTGAAGAGTTGATTTGAAATCTTTGTTGTAGAGATATTTAACTAAAAGTAAACAAGCACACTCTTCATCACATTTCTTTTTACTTGTCTTTTGATGGTTGTTAATCTCATGCAAGTATTGTGATGCTTACTTTCCATATTTGCAAAGTCTAATTTCATATTTAGCATCTAATTTTTTAGTTTTTTCTAACTATGGCAATATATGTTTCAATGTTTTGATTTAGTTATCTCATAATCATTTTTATCTTGCAAATATATTGTGCTAGCAACTTTTGTTTCCATTTCAAGATTACTGTGTTCTCATCTTTTTGAGCATTACTTTTACTTTTGAACAAGTTATTTGTAAAGGCACTGGTTGAATGGTTTGTCATTATTATTTCAAAGTTGCTCATAAATGCTCATGAATCTCTAAAAAGTAATCCATGTTTCACTCTAACAAAATCTCCTAGAACCTCATATCCTTTTAACTCAGTTTCTTCACTTTAGGGACCACCCCCCTTAGCTGACCTGGGAGAGCTAAAACGGAGAGAGTCGAGATCAGTGTGACAACCCCTTCTCTGAGATCTTTGCCACCAACCACACCTTGTGGGGTTGATGGATTTTCCCACTGACTTGTAGGTAGGTGTAGGCGGCAGGGAAGGTCAACAGGACTCACCTAATACTTCACCATCAAGCCTCACTCTAGCTTTGGAGGATAGGTGGGAGAAAAACTTAACCGATTATAAGTGTTGAAAAAAACAAATAATGAGCCAAGGAAAAAAACTCTGTAGAATGAAAACTATTAAAGAATGTGTAACTAGGTTTGGTCTTTATAAATTTGAAATGTATATTTGATTCTTGTATTTTTAATATGAAAGAAAAATTTACTATTGTTACTTTTGTGAAAATTTTGGAATATTACTTCATGCAGAAACCCTACTGTTAGATCTGGTTATACTTCTCCTACTTAATCAAGTTATTAATGCTGAAAAATTTAGATTAACATCGAAGTAAACACATAACAGACTTTCACTGATTCAGATCTAAAACAGAATACATGCACACAAACAAAGTGACACAAGATTTTTTGGACAACTGTCCTCGGAAAAACCCAATGCGGGAAAATCGGTCTTCTGGCTGTTGGATGGTTTATATTATTAAGTAGTTTCTAAATACAACAAATCTGGGCACCTTACTGGTTAACCCGACATATAAAAATAGATCTGCAATAGTACATGATGTTTTGGAGACTGAAAATTTGACTAGTCCATAGCGTCAAACTGGATTTACAAGACTCAGCCATTTTCTGCCTCTAGAAACCCCAGTGCTGCCCCTGAAGCTGCCTGCGTCAGCCTTGCTAGCCTTTGCGTTGGCCTAGAGAGGGCTGCGTAACTCCAGACTGGGTGACGCAGTCCCTACCCTGGATGGCCTTTGTGTAACCCTGAGGGCCTCTTGCTGGCTCAATGCTGCCCTTTCTGGGCCTGCGTAGCACCTGCGTAGCTGCTGAAGCTCTCTGCGTTGCGGCAACTGCTGCTGCCCCTGCTTCTCTGTGGTGCTCCTGACGCTGCCTCTTTGCCTCTTGTTGATTCTTGGCACTGGGATCAGATCATCCCCTTAGCCAATACTACCCCTCGCTACAACTAAAACACTCTTGAAAATTCTTAGCAAACCCGCCCTAGAATTTCAGCTTAGTCTTAGTGCTCTGCCTCCGCGTGTATGTCCTCCAACTGACCCCAAGCCTTTTCTTTATACTTTCTCGTTGAGAAACCAACAACCATGATCTAATCTTGAATTGATGGCTCAGATCAAAAGAAAGCTTGATCCGTGTGATTTAAGTCATTTCCATCACATGTTTAAATTAATTACCTTTAATATTTTAATTTTCCTAAGTTAGACTTAGGGTCCTTAATTAAAAATATTAATTAATTAATTATCTCCCAAGCTGAATGGAATTTCCCAAATCCCTTTCTGGGTCTTGGAGATCTTATGTACTCTAGTCCCTCCACAAATTTTTGGAGCTAGAGCACATCTGATGCTACCCCAACACTAAAAAAACTCAACAATTTTTTGGTGCATGGGTTTCATGTTCAAGGTCTTTTATTTTAGAGGTCAAGCACCCAATGAGTGCTTCTACAGTTTTTCCTAGGTCAAGAAGTCAAAAGAGTCATTGTCCTAAGTTGAAGATGCCATCAGACACATTGTAACTTGAAAAGAAAATTATTCTTGTCATTACAAGTGTCAAAATACCCTTCAAGACCAAGTCGGCCTATTTTGAGGAGCCACGCCCACCTTAAGAAGTCTATGTAAAGGAGGGAAATCGACCTCCTTGGATCACATTCATTCACTCACTCATTCAAGCGAAGGAGAAAGAGGAAGAAGGCAGCGAAGGAGGAGGACGAAGAAGACTTGTTTTTGGGCTATTTCTCTCTCACACGTGCGAAGGAAGGCTTGGGTTTCTACTACTGGTCTAGGGTTTCTTCTGCATGTTCAATCTTAAAGAAAGAAGAGAAGGAAGGTCAATAAAGGTTACATTGAGTCATCCTCAAGCACCAGAAGAAGGGAAAAGCCAAGCGAAGGTTTGAAGAAGGCTTAGGAGGTCAGAATAAGCTCACAGGAGTGGCAGCTGCTACTACCAAAAGGGCCGAAATTTCAGACCTACAATAGAGGCCGAAATTCTATCGCTGGGAGGTCGAAATTGTGCTGCTGGAAAAGATTTGAATGGGTTTGACTTGGACAAAGGAAGCACATCATCCATAAGGGTAGGACTTGTTCTTGGAGGGTATTGGTCTTGGTCTAGAGGTCTTGGAATTCATCAATTGAAGAATCTATAAGAAAAGAGATTTGCAGGTTTTCCTCTCAAGAGGAGAGGTTTTGGCCCTGGATTGCAGCCTTCATTCTGTGTTCTCATTTACTGTTATTCTTCATGTTTTGGTAGTGTTTGATGATATACAAAGATAATAATAAGTAAGAAAAAGTGAAAGTACATCACAAGCAGTTATCAAGAAAGAGAAATCATCCTAACTATTGCACATAGATTTATTAATAAAACTCTCTAGAAAAATCCTAATCTACCTAGATCTGTTACATGAATCAATTTTCATCATACTAGAATCATTTTTACATCATACCTAGAGGGCTGTAGAACTTGGAATACAAAATGCTGATAATCTACTCAATGATGATGATGAAGTTTTGAAATTCTGATTTTCTGACCATGATGGAATGCTAAAAAATACACTCTACTCATGGGGTAGTTGACTAATCCTCAAATGTACATTTGAGTGGTCAACAATTATATTGTAAGAAAAAGGGAAAAAGTGATTCACCCCTCCTTCCAGTGTTTCCAATTCCAACATACATTTGGCTTAAAATAAAAAAATTCCCATCTAGTTACAGTGGTAAATGAGTATTGTACATTTTGAGAACATGCTATAGAGTATGTATCATATTGTTCTAAGAGGACTCTTCACCTAGAGTTGGATGGGATTGATCTAATTAAATTATTAATGACAAAGCCATCCTTTGTACACTATATATCATTATCTAGTATTATCAAAAATTGAAAATTAACATTTTGATGTGTTAAACCTTTCCTAGTAGTAGCATTATCATGCGCTATACAACCTATTTTGTAATGTCCTCAACAAATTGAGGACAAATAGGACTCATTAGCCTATCCATTCCCATATGCTATAATGCACCTAAAAAAGGGAAACCCCAAAAATACCCATTGTTGGGCAAGTTTTGGGGTAGTTGGGAAGAAAACCTAGAATTGGGGTTTTGAGTACGATTTACTCAACCACTTATGACAATGAAACCCCTCAAGGAAGCCTATAAATAAAGGAGGATTGGATTAATTTTGAGCATCATTGTGAATCATCTTATTGTTTCTTGAGCATTAGCTCTAAGGGTTTTAATACCTCTATTCTTCTTGTCAATTTTGGTGGTGAAAGATTCCACCCTAGTCCACATCCCTTTTTATCCTCTCTCTCTATTTTTGTTGTGGCACAAGTACTCTGCCTTAAGGCAACGAATTCTTCTGAAGATTGATCTTTATTCCTTGGAGCAGTGTGATTTCGTGGTATTGTTCTAGTACAGGTGAACCCTTGAATGTGAAAATTTATGAATATCTCAAACATAAACCCTACTGTTAATTTTCAGAGTTACTTCTCCTACTTACATTAAGTTATTAATGTGAAATATTTTCAGCATTAACATCGACGTAAACACATTAACAACCTACACATACAGATCTAAACTGAATACATGCACAATGACAAAGTGACACAAGGATTTTTTGGACAACTGTCCTCGGAAAAAACCCAATGCGGGAAAACTGGTCTTGTGGCTGCTAGAGGGTTTTTATTATTATGCAGAATTTGAGTACAACATTTCTGGGCACCGAACTGGTTTACCCCACAGAGAAAAAACATGGCAAGCAATACCTCTATCTTTGGGGATAGAAAATATGGTTGATTCAACCCTCCACGGGGAATTATGAATTCGAGCCCTTTCTGGCCCACCGAAAACCCCAGCACTGCTTCTCAGCCCTCTGGGTCAGCCTGACTAGCCTATGTCGGCCCCTGTGCTTCTCAGGAAGGGCTTGCGTCAGCCTTGCTGACCTCTTGCTACCCCTACGCTGCCCTGGCTGGGTTTGCGTCAGCCCTGCTGGCCTTCTGCTGCCCTCGTGCTGCCTCTGCTGGACTGCATAGCTCCTGGCTGCCTTTGCGCTGGTTTGGTACGCTGCCTCTTTGCCTCGGTTGTACTCTTGGCATGGGATCAAACCATTCCTCTCGCCAATACTACCCCTCATTGTAGCTGAAACACTTCTGAAATTCTTAGCAAACCACGCCTTAGAATTTCAGCTTAGTCTCAGTGCTTTGCCACTGTGTGTATTCTCCAACTGACCCCAAACTCTTTTCTTATACTTTTCTCATTGAAACATCAACAGTCGTGATCTAATCTTGAATCAACGGCTAAGATTAGAAGATGCTTGATCCGTGTGGCTTAAGTCATTTTCATCACATGTTTATTTTAATTAACTTTAATCTTTTAATTTTCTTGAGTTAGACTTAGGGTCTTTAATTAAAAAGATTATTTAATTAAATATCTCTTAAACAGGATGGAATTTCTTAAATTGCTTTCTGGGTCTTGGAGATCCCATGTACTCTAGTCCCTCCACAATGTTTGGGAGCTAGAGCACATCTAATGCTTCCCCAACACCCCAAAATCTCAACATTGAAGAGAGCAGCGAAGTTCCGATCTGAGTTCTTGGATTAGCCAGAGACACTATTTGAAAAGGAAACAAAATCTTTGTCCTTGATTCGATTCTGGTCCAAGTTATTCTTTTTGAAAGAAGTAGCGGGAGTTTTCTGTGCTAAGCCCTAAGTCCACTCGACAGGCATTTTCTGATGAAATTGTGGTCGCAGCCCCTTTAGGCGAACAAGTCCGAGCAAGAAATCTGGTGGATCCCTCTCTGTCTTGATCACAGTTTTGTGGTGATAAACTTAAAAGACTAGGTGTATTCATAGGGTCGGTTTTGAATGAAGGCGTTGAGACTTAGAATCCGTGAGCAGGCAGTTTGTGGCATATCAAGTTATAGTTTAAGTCGAACGCTAAATTCAGGTGGACGTCTGGTGGACGACTAGATGCGTATTTCTATGGCATTTGCAGCTGAAACGAATTTCTTAGACCGAGACCCCATAGCCTGAAGCAACGATTGTTGGAATAAGGAATTATTGAGAGGGGGGGGTGAATCAGTAATAGTGGGGTTCTTAAAAGTTTTAAGTGTAACCTTCAATTCTTTTTAGTACTGTCAGTTATTTGAGAGAGCGTTCATACTACAATAAATATGACCGGCAAGACAAGACATTCACATACATCAACTGAACAACATACACACATATTGACACAGGGATTTTTACGTGGAAACCTAGAGGGAGAAAGCCACCAATCTGTTTGTTATTATGATGTAATTTAAGCTCACACTAAATTACATCAAGTTGTTTGTGAGCACCCACTCACAAGAGGGCCCAATCCCCTTCAGATAGAAAGCTACAACTTGCCAAGAGGCACCAACCTCTTATGAATGCAGACCACTACCTGCTATAGCCACTGTTCTACTTTTCATACAATTTTCAAACTGGAAAACAGAAGCTAATACATTTACACAGAAATATAAATTTTATCTAATGCAGTACCAACTCCTTTCCTATAGCTATGCAGTTCTTCCTTTGAACCGTTCTCCCTACTACTCAAATAGCTCTGGTTACTACCCTCCACTTCACTATATCTCTGTTACACAATTGCACACTCACAACGCTGCACACTTCAGCTCACATAAATTCTACATTCACCTCACCATTGCTCCATTGCAATCCTTGGTTTTGTTTCACTGTTACACATTAATTAATGTTGTTTTTGCAGTCAATTTCATTCTGCCCAAGAGCGTACTCATCATGGCTCTCCATGCCACTGTTACATCAAATTACTTGATCATTACAATTGCATTGAACATAAGAATGGGCACCTATGTGTTTCTCCCATACTGAGAATTAATTATTAGTCAGACTGTGCATGGACAACATTGTCTCTCTGTTCTATACTACTTCTCGGCCACTGCAACTGAATTAATTCTGAGAATGGACACCTGAGTGTTTTTCATACTAAGAATTAAATCTAAGTCAACCTGCAAACTCAAAGAGATCCTCCATTAATATGTGCCTTTACTCACAACATGGCTCTCTTTTGTTACTCTTTAAGGCTCATAGGACTAGAAGAGAAACACTACAACACGCCATCTTTTCATTTAATTCATTATAACTTGCAATGAAGCTCAGGGATGTCTAACTCTATTTCATGTTGAGATTTTGTGTATTTGGGGTAGCATCAGTTGTGCTCTAGCTCCCAAATTTTGTGGAGGGACTAGAGTACACTTGATTTACAAGACCCAGAAATTGATTTGGGAAATTTCATCTGGTTTAGGAGATATTAAATTAATTAATTATTTTAATGTATTTCCTAAGTTAAAACTTAGGGAACTTAAATAATTAAAGTGAATTTAATTAAACATGTGATGAAATTGTCTTAAGTCACACGGATCAAGCTTTCTTTAAATCTTAGCAATTGATTCAAGATCTGATCATGGCCTTTGGTTTCCCAACGAGGAAAGTATAAAGGAAAGGCTTGGGGTCGTTTGTAAAGACACATAGAGGCAGAGCACTGAAGCTAAGCTGAGATTTTAGGGCGGGTTTGCTAAGAAATCTCAGAAGTGTTTCAGCTGCAGCGAGGGGAATTTAGACCAAGGGGATGATCTGATCCCAAGGTCTAGAATCAGCAAGAGGCAGAGATCAACTCAGAGAGGTAGCGTAGAGAAGTAGGAGGGCAACAACTTGTGCTGCGCAGTTCCTCAAGGACAGTGTGATTTGCTGTAGGAAACCCTCAGGGGTTATGTAGAGACCCTAAGGGGCAGTGTAGGGATTGCGTCACCTAGTCTGGGGTAACACAGCCCTTTTCGGAGCAACGCTGAGAGAAAGAGGGGCTTCAAAGGCTAATGCATAGGCTTCAGGGGCAGCGCTGGGGTTTCTAGGCCCTAATTTTGGCTAAGTTCTATAAATCCCGTTTGAGGGTGTGGATCAGTCATTATTTTGGCCCTAGATCAGCCAGTGAGCTATAGATCTATTATTTCTCTGTTGGGTTTTCTAGATCTGGAACCCAGGCTTGTTGTATTCAAAAAATTCTTAATAATAAAAGCCCCCAGCAGTCAGAAGACCGGTTTTCCCGCATTGGGTTTTTTCGGGGACTATTGTCTAGAAATAACTGTGTCACTTTGTCTATGTGTGCATGAACTTGTTCTAGATTTGGATTGGTGGAGATCTATTATGTGTTTTGCTTCGATTTTAACTTGAATTTATTCAGTTAATAACTTGTCTAAGTAGGAGGAGCATAACCAGCTTAACAATAAATAATTTTTGCATAAAGTGTAGAGATTCAAAAATTTCCACATGGTATCAGAGAAATTGCAGATCTAGGAGAGTCACCAACAAGAATCTGAAGGTTCTAAGCTGCAGGATGTAGCCGGAAAAGCAGAAAAAACGCAGATCTGAAAGGACAACGCAATTATTAGAGGAAAATTCACGCAGAAGGAAGGGTGACGCTGTCTAACGCTGTCTCCTAGCAAGCCCACGCAATTAATGCACAGAGGCAGCTCAGAAACAACGCTGGACTAGTCTAAAGCCAGCCAGTGTGATGCAGATCTGAATCTGTCAGATCCAAAAAAGACTGAAGAAAAGTTGAAAAAATTCAGAAGGTGCTGGTGGGGTTAAATTTATGAAGTTTTTCAGATTTTTAGCCTAAGCACAAGTGACAAAGAGCGAGAGGAGATCAGCTTCTCAGAGAGTTTCTAGCCAAAGAAACTTGCAGTTTGATTAGAGGATCAAAGAGTGCTGAATCATAGTTGATTTGGCAAATTTCCAAGGAGGGAAATCAATTGTCAGAGGGAGCAGAAGGTGCATGTTTCACCAAGGGCCTTAGATCCATTTCTCTTGCAAAGAGAAAAGGAAGTTTCGACACATTCTAAGCAGATGGCTCCTCATGGATTGCGTGACCAGGAGAGGCTGGATGGCCTCTCAAACTTTTCAGTTTGGAAGGCAAGGATCCTGATAGTCCTTGACGCATACAATATTAGAGACCATGCAGAGCAAACTCTGGCCACACCGACAGATCTGGATCTCCTTCAGGAGAACAATGAGGCTGTTGGGCATGCTAAGCGGTTGATTATGGATGGAATCAAGGACCATATTGTACCACACTTAGTTGAGAAGAAGATAGCTAATGAGATGTGGAAGGCCTTGATCTCCCTATATGAGGGAAAATCTATCCAAAGGAAGATGCTGTTGGAGACACAGATGAGATCATTCATGATGGCCAAGGGAGAAGACATGGAGCATTTCCACTTCAGACTACAGTAGATCATAGATTAGTTGACTGCAACTGGTGCTAAGGTGTGTTGAAAAGTGTAACTAGGTCGGTCTTCATGTTGGCTATGTAATTATGTATTTATGTATAGAAGATGTATTCTAGGAATAAATACCATTTGATGTCATATTCATGAAAGATTCGATTTGATCTTGAGAGCACTCATATAATGTTATAATCAAATGAAGATAATTTGCTGAAATAACACCGCTTGGAAAGTAACTACAAGTCATGGTCGGCTCTCATGATGAAGACGACCTAAACCTCATTTGATGGTCGGCCTAAAAAGGTGTGAAGTGTCCACTATATATTAACCAGGGCTGCGAATCATTTGAAGGGACAAGAAACGCAGATAGCACAATTATATGCGGGCTCTCTTATAGTTTGTAGACTTACGGTCAACACAACGGAGACAGAGGATACACACCTGAATAACTTATGGTTACCACAACAGAGATGGTGGATATATATATAAGAAGACCTTGCGGTTGCAACAACAGAGACGTAGTATATATATATACACACACACACACACACATAACAGACACCACAACATGGTTTGCGGTCATATTGCATTGGTATAAGTGAATACCTCTAATACAATATAGTGTTGGAATAAGCGGATATATTCAAGGAGAAAGTGCAGACACTTACAAGGAGATAGTGCGATAAAAAGGAGAGATTATATTGTGGATAAGGAAAGAGCACAATATGTATGAAGGATATAAGTGCAGATAAAGAGACAGCAATAGTAAAGGAAGGTTGCGGATAAGTATAGTAAATATTGTTAAGGGCCGTTGACCGGAAAAAGGAATTTGTGCCAGTTGAGACAGTTATTATAAGGAGAAGAAACAACAATAGTGAGGAAGGTAAATCTTTGATTTACCTTCCTACAGTTCAAGTAATTCAAGCATAAAGTTTTTGTCTTGGATCTAGGAGCCTAATCTTTTGGTGTCTTGTGCATTTTGATAATTGACTTGATGAAAGATCAACTAAGCTTCAAGAAGAAAAGACATAATTAACACAAGCTAGCTCACAAGTAATTATCAAGAAGAGAATTTGTATTAATCTCCAGCCCTCCAATTTCTTAGCATGGTATCGGAGTTAAGGTACTGAACATAAGGGCTGCTTGACAACAAAGACATTCAAAGAAGCAAAGACCAAAGTTTGGATTGGAAAGACAAACTAGTTTGCAAGGAAGACTATCCAACTATTTCATATGAAAAGATCAACTCATTAATCTTTGGTATCAAAAGATTTGCACTCAAAACATTGTTTGAAGGAAATCTCAACTTCTGAAGATAGTCATTATAATCAAGGGTTCAAGTACAACAACTTTGAAGAAAGGAAACCCTTGACTTCATTCTCAATCACCATAAGGGAAGCTGCAAGAAAATCCACTCAAGTAAGTATTCATGACCCTATCTATCAAGATGCCTTTTTGTAAAGAAAGCAACAAGCTGGTTGGATCATCAAATTTCAATGCATGGAAGAGGAGAACAAACTTAAATTTAATTGAAGACGAAGTAATGGATTATATCGAAGGATCCACTGTTCAACCTCCAAAAGAAGATACTTTAGCTCATGCTAAGTACATGAAGGGAGAAATTAGAGCCCAAAGGATTCTCATAGAATCCATCAAAGACTCTCTCATTCCCTATGTATCAAAACTAAAGATTGCAAAACAAATATATGAAAATTTGGTGGAGCTATTCTCTGTAAGTACTGCTGGAGAAGCAATCTTTCTAGGACAAGAACTATACAAAATGAAATTATCAAAGGAAGCAGGAATCGTCCCATACTTTATGAGGATTTTTGAAATAAGAGATCAACTACAGGAACTAGGAAAAGTGATGTCCGACACTAAGATGACAACAGTGGTGTTGAATGCTCTACCAGAGGAATGGGGAAGCTTCATTTCTAGGCTATATGGGAAGAAAGAAGCCACTCCATTCCATGATTTGTGGTCTCTATGTAAAATAGAGGAAACAAGACTAAAGGCCAAAGCCGATAGAGGATCGAGTGAAGAGAATCATGCCTTTGCAGCCTCATACAGGATGAAAGGAAGATTCGAAAAATTTGGCCCTCAGAATAAAAGAAGAAATATTGACAACGTGCGATGCTTTGGATGTGACGAACTTGGACATTATAAAAGAGATTGTCCTAAATCTGGAAATGTCAAGAGGAAAAAGGAAGAAGCTCATGTCAAGTATGAAAGAGAAGAATCTGACACTAAAAGATCTAAGAAGGAGGAAGCAAGAGATCTCTATTATGATTGAGATCATATTCCTTTGTAAGTAATCTCTGATTACTTGTAAAATTGTATGATAGCATGTACATTAAGAAGCATCTCGATAAAAGCATGGAAGGAGCTCTCGGTGAAAGAGCTTCTGGAAGACCTCTCTACAGAGAGTAAAGCAGTTATCAGATCAAGGGTCATCATGAAGAGAGAATTTTGGGATGTGATGACATATTGTTGAACCATAAAGCTCTTCATTTAAAAGAATTTGCTACAAGATGACTCAAGCGAAAAAGGTATGAGGTATGTATATATTTATATGTTGACATTGGATGCTGTGAGGACATGACATGTGGTTGCAGGTAATGAACTTCTATACTTAGAAGTATAATCTATGGAGGAGTGTCTCTCAATGCATAGATAGATGAAATCAACATAATATATCCTCATGGAATAAGAGGTAGTTGTATATGAACGAGAAAACTAGAAAAGTTGTATGTTCCTGGGAATCAAGAATGTGCAAAGAAGAAGAGATCATGAAATGCAACAATGTCAAGAGGCAGTTATCAGCCAGAGGCCTAGAAGATGTGACTAAGAAATCTCCTGGAAAGAGATGTAGACTTAGACGAAAGTCTGGTAAAGAAGAAGAACCTTGGAAAAACATATCATTAGGAGATGTGTCAATCTGTATGAAGGATGACGATGCCTACAAGAAGATGTCATGGTGAAAGATCATCACTAAGGTAACTTTGTTTTAAAAGTTCATATGTATATGTTTATCTGGATGAATTTGTGCAGGGTTGCCAATCATGAGAAAGGATGTATGATCCTTGGAGATGATTCGAAGGAAAGCAGCATGGCATAACAATGGACCAGATAAGGAAGTTTGGTGAATCACTTTCTGATAGCCGACATGACTTAGGATGAAAGTGATGGATGATCTGTGCTCTATGAAACTAAAAGTTGGAGATTCCTCAATATCGAAATCCATGACATCGAGGACAGGAATTCTTCATAAGCAACTGGGTGTCTCACCATTGCTGCTGGAGGTCCCTGGTTAAGAGGGAGCCTAATGATAAGTTTCTTACCTGGAAGAAACTTGGTAATTCCTAAGAATGAGCTTAGGTACATTCCTTGTATAGGAATGAGTACATTCCCTTGTGGAATAGGTCCTCCCTGGTTGAAAGGGAGAGATAGACACATCATTCGGGTCTTGGGAAGACAAAATGGAGGATTGGGTAATCATCTGGCATTCGATACTCTTTGAGAATGTGTTAGGGCATTCAAGATAAGAGTAGCCGGGGACCAATATTCTTTGAGGGCTAGCTACCCAAGAGAAGAATAGTCCAAGAAGGTCATACTTTGGGAACACCCGGGTGGAGTATGTACATTGGAGAGATAGTGACAAAGGTGTCTGTAAGTCATGTGTCTCGCCAGCATTGTAGCCCATTGTCTCGTTGAGAGATGGGGCTATTAGTCAAGGCCTTGCACTAGGACAACGCTGGTTGATATGATGCTATACAGATGTGATTACCAATCTGATTCTTCTTATGATATTCTTTAGTTTGAAAGTGACCATGTACTTGTATGAATACCTCCCTAGTTAAGAGGGAGTGTTGAAAAGTGTAACTAGGCTGGTCTTCATGTTGGCTATGTAATTATGTATTTATGTATAGAAGATGTATTATAGGAATAAATACCATCTGATGTCATATTCATGAAGGATTCAGTTTGATCTTGATAGCATTCATATAATGTTATAATCAAGTGAAGATAATCTGCTGAAATAACACCACTTGGAAAGTAACTACAAGTCATGGTCGACTCTCATGATGAAGACGACCTAAACCTCATTTGATGGTCGGCCTAAAAAGGTGTGAAGTGTCCAATATATATTAACCAGGACTGCGAATCATTTGAAGGGACAAGTAACACAGATAGAACAATTATATGCGGGGTCTCTTATAGTTTGTAGACTTACGGTCAACACAACGGAGACGGAGGATACACACCCGAATAACTTATGGTTACTACAGCAGAGATGGTGGATATATATATAAGAAGACCCTGCGGCTGCAATAACAGAGACGTAGTATATATATATATATATATATACATTACAGACACCACAACATGGTTTGTGGTCATATTGCATTGGTATAAGTGAATACCTCTAATACAATACAATGTTAGAATAAGCGGATATATTCAAGGAGAAAGTGCAGACACTTACAAGGAGATAGTGTGATAAAAAGGAGAGATTATAGTGCGGATAAGGAAAGAGCACATTATGTATGAAGGAAGGATATAAGTGTAGATAAAGAGACAATAATAGTAAAGGAAGGTTGCGGATAAGTACAGTAAAGATTGTTAAGGGCCGTTGACCGGAAAAAGGAATTTGTGCCAATTGAAACAGTTATTATAAGGAGAAGAAACAACAATAGTGAGGAAGGTACAGTTCAAGTAATTCAAGCATAAAGTTTTTGTCCTGGCTCTAGGAGCCTAATCTTTTGGTGTCTTGTGCATTTTGATAATTGACTTGTATAGGATCAAGTGAAGAGAATTATGCCTTTGCAGCCTCATACAGGAAGAAAGGAAGATTCGGAAAATTTGGCCCTCAGAATAAAAGAAAAAATATTGACAACGTGCGATGCTTTGGATGTAATGAACTTGGACATTATAAAAGAGATTGTCCTAAATTCGGAAATGTCAAGAGGAAAAAGGAAGAAGCTCATGTCACGTATGAAAGAGAAGAACCTGACACTAAAAGATCTAAGAAGGAGGAAGCAAGAGATCTCTATTATGATTGAGATCATATTCCTCTGTGGTCAATTCTGCGTCAAGAAGAACTGCGCAAATTCACCAAGAACCAGTATAGCTCTGGATCGAGCAAAGTGAAGAAGGAAGATGAGGAAGATGCAACCTTGGCATTGAAGAAGCAACTAAAGAAGAAGAAGGATCTGTCAAAGATCAAGTGCTCCCAGTGTGGTGAAATGGGACATTTTGCCAGCAATTGTCCTCAGAAGAAAAAGGACAAGGAAGCTTCTTCTTCCAAGGCTGTTGTGGCAGATGATGGGTCGGAAGATGATGCAGCCATGAGCACTCATGAACCACGAAGGTGGGGCGACATGGATATGTAGAGAAGCTACATAGTATGAGGCGGGATCCTTGAGCAACTCATCTCTTGGATCACATGCGAGCTACGACAACCTTAAGACAGTATCGAGACAAGTGGAGTAGTGGGTGCATAGATCACAGATGAAGCGGAGGCAGAGGCAGAGGCAGATATGAAGACTGGGAGGAGTAGTGCAGAGTAGAGCAGCAGCAGTAGCACAGAGGCTGATATGACTTCAGCACCGCAGTGCAGAGCTGCAGCAGTGCAGAAGGCTTCAGAGGAACAACGTAGTGCAGCAACAGCGTGAGAGATTTCAACACAAGGGGCTGATGTGACTTTAGTAGTGCAGAGGGAGTCTGCTTACGCAGTGCAGAGCTGTAGCTGTGCTTCATTCTTCAGATGCTAGCACAGATCTGTAACCTATGGAGTTTTAGTGATGAGGATGCAACCCATCTGACTTGTCTGTCAAAGATTGGGCAAGAGATTTCAGTTTTTTCTCTCAACATCTAAAGTTGCAGTGCAACAGATCAACAATGGTAGTGCTATGAGCAACACAAATGCAACATATTGAGAGGGAGCTGCAGTACAGAGGTTGCAGTGGTAGTCGCAGAGACATGGGCAGTTGTACAGAATAGCAACAACAGTGCAGAGTTGAGTGGCAACAGGCCAAGCTTCAACAGCACAAAACCAATACTCAAAGTCTTGTAATGCATAGTGTGATGTATTGCTAGAGCACACTTGTGATGCTAAGAGGGAGTGTTGAGATTTTGTGTCTTTGGGGTAGCATTAGTTGTGCTCTAGCTCCCAAATTTTGTGGAGGGACTAGAGTACACTTGATCTACAAGACCCAGAAATTGATTTGGGAAATTTCATCTAGTTTAGGAGATATTAAATTAATTAATTATTTTAATGTATTTCCTAAGTTAAAACTTAGGGAACTTAAATAATTAAAGTGAAATTAATTAAACATGTGATGAAATTGTCTTAAGTCACACGGATCAAGCTTTTTTTTAATCTTAGCCATTTATTCAAGATTTGATCATGGCCATTGGTTTCCCAAGGAGAAAAGTATAAAGGAAAGGCTTGGGGTCATTTGTAAAGACACATAGAGGTCGAGTACTGAAGCTAAGCTGAGATTCTAGGGCATGTTTGCTAAGAAATCTCAGAAGTGTTTCAGGTGCAGAGAGGGGAATTTAGATCAAGGTGATGATTTGATCCCAGGGTCTAGAATCAGCAAGAGGCCGAGATCAGCTCAGAGAGGCAGCGCAGAGAAGTAGGAGGGCAACAGCAGGAGGACAACAACTTGTGCTATGCAGGTGTTGTGCAGTCCCTCAAGGACAACATGATTTGCTACAGGAAACCCTCAGGGGTTACACAGAGACCCTAAGGGGCAGCATAGGGACTGCGTCACCCAGTCTGGGGTAACACAACCTTTTCCAGAGCAGCACTGAGGGTCAGAGGGGCTTCAGAGGCTAACGCAGAGGCTTCAGGGGTAGCGCTGGGGTTTCTAGGCCCTAATTTTGGCTGAGTTCTGTAAATCCCATTTGAGGGTGTGGATCAGTCATTATTTTGGCCCTAGATCAACCAGTGAGCTGTAGATTTATTATTTCTCTGTCGGGTTTTCCAGATCTGGAACCCAAGCTTGTTGTATTCAGAAAATTCTTAATAATAAAACCCTCCAGCAGCTAGAAGACCAGATTTCCCGCATTGGGTTTTTCTGGGGACTATTTGTCCAGAAATAACTGTGTCACTTTGTCTATGTGTGCATGAACTTGTTCTAGATCTGGATAGGTGGAGGTCTGTTATGTATTTTGCTTCGATTTTTACTTGAATTTATTCAGTTAATAACTTGTCTAAGTAGGAGGAGCATAACCGGATTGATAGTAAATAATTTCTGCATAAATTGTAAGGATTCAGAAATTTCCACATTTCACAACATGCTCCATTAAATTGCTCCAACACGTCGTGGTCCTTGTTGCCTTGAACCAGAGCTCTTGGCAATTGTATTGTCTTAGATTCTCAAGTCACAGTTGCTGACTCATCCATCAAAAGCCCAAAGGCTTTCCATTAACAGTGTTGTCAAACCTTTTTGTTAACAACTCCGTGTCGTTGGTCACACCTCTATGCGTGGCAACTAAAGACTAGTCCAAAGGCTAGCTCCTTAAAACTCGACTCTTCTATCTAATTGCAATTCTTTAAGAGTTACTTTTTTTCTGAGATCCGAGGTTGGTCCCACTTTCCATTGTCGTTGCGCCCATTGGTTCTGTCTGTGGCATATGGCCTAGTGCGGATGCTTAGTCCGTAGCCCTTGGTACCCCAACACATACTCTTTGTGCCTCATTATTGAACTTCTGCGACTCCATCCACTAGGATGAGTTGGCCGATAGGGTTTTCTCGGTCCTTTGTTCATTGGCTATCGCCCTGCCTCCGTGGCTCGGTCCCTTCTGCCCGATGCCACTGCAAAACGCATTTAACAAACTCGCAGAGGAAATGCATATGGGATGAGCTATCCTGTGGGTCCTCTCGATGCCTTTTTAATTGGCTGTTGTTACTGTCAACATGCCAACGTGTCCCGACACCCGCTGCCTGACCAAACTTCTTGTGCTCCATTTTAAATCTAACAGGCTTATTCCGCCAGGATGACATCACCATGACATCAATGCTGCCATGTGCCGACCTTTGAGCAGTGACATATGTCACTCGAAAATGGCCCCTTTACGTACCTGAAAACCTCGAATCTACTTGTCACGTGTCCATGCTAACATCGCCCTTTAACGTTGTCTCAGTCAATTATGAGCTGCCACCTGTCTTCCTGGAGGAGAGAGAAAAGGTCCTCCAAGGCCTTGTTTTGCGACCATTTCCTTTGTTATTTCGTTTTTTTGAAAACTGTCGGGTTCAAGCCTTTAGTCTCTAGCACCACTCTTGAGTGGATTGTGGTTTTGGGAGGGGTGTCCCCGAAGTAGCTCTTTGCCGTTGATTTGCGCGATCAACTATGTGGGAAAACCACATCCGAGACCACAGAGCCCCAATATCCCAGCCCCCAAAAAGCCTCCACGTAGCTCGACGCTTTCCTCCTGGTGCTTAGCTGTGTGTGCCCTAACCAAACTTCCGGGTTACCACTGCCAGGTGGGCTCCACCTGCTCAATGCATCCCAACGCTTTACACTTTGCATCGCAACTGTAACCTCTGGTGTATGTCCACCGGGATGGCGTCATCCTGATACTCCTCTTGCTCCAATGTAAATGTTCTTTGCTGCGAATGTGTCCTCAACGTTTGCCCAAAGCTCTCGCTTAGAGGCTCTGTCATCCTTGTCGCTATACTTTGGCAATATGCCAAACTTGGCTATGCGCTAAGGCTCCTCCAAATTCCTTTTAACTCTGTTAATTGACTTTGGGGACATAGAGCTTTGACTGGCTCTATCTTTCCATCCAGGAGGCCATTTTGGAACTTCCGCATACCACTCGAAAGCTCCATCAGAGCTCTATCCATATGGGTGGTCTTACGCTTGCATCTGAGATGATCTGATGCTTTAAAACTGGCTCCAAAGTCTGGGGTCCCCAATCATTACAGTCATCTTTTTACGGCTTCTCCACTAAGCCTGCTACTTTGATGGTTCTCTACAAATCACTACAACAACCATAGGACTCCCCCGGAACAACATGCTCCTCAATGCTACTAAATAGTACTTCTATCCTTAATGCTAGACCAGTTGACATCAATGCCTACATACTTGCTGCCAATTGTCCAACAACAACCAGGAAGTCGAACCTGGAGTGACCGCAGAATTGGTGGTTCGTGCTTGAATTAAATGAGTCATCTGGAGTGATTGTGGATCCTGTCAGAGGATCAAATTGCTTAATGAATCATTCGGATTGGTGCGTGCATGACCTTTGTGGAATTTGTCAGAGGAGCAAACCACTTGTTGTAACAGGATTGATGCTGAAGAATGGACCGATAGTGGCTTTCTCTGGTCAATTTTTAAGCATTCAACATAGAACGAATTTTAGAATTTGGTCAAGTTTGGGTATCATCAAAAGTTAAAACTTTGGGTGGGGTATTGTCAAAAATATGTTGAATGTGGATTATACCGTGACACGCTAAGTAACCGGATACTCCTAAAATGCCCTCGTATCCCTGTATCCCCGTGTCAGACACCTCTAGGTGTCGGATTCGGCCCCAATTCGAAGGACACGGCGTGTCCGGACGGAGTATGGTCGGGACATGGCGTGTCCGAAAAGGGACACGCCGTGTCCCGACCGTACTCCGTCGGGACACGCCGTGACCACTCCTGCCGGGTACGGTTGGGCCCGCGGCAACCAAATCGCGCGAATTTTTTTTATAAAGTGTGGCTTTTCTCTCTTATTTTTTCACCTATTTCATTTGTGAAGTGAGAACTAGTGTGAGCAAGGAGCAAGAGCAAGGAGCAAGTGTGTTCTTTCGAAGAGATTTGGGCATCCGGTAAGTGCATTGTCCCTCTATATTTTGCATTTAGTTTGTTGCTAGTGTTTGCATGTGCATATGTTTTATATATTTAGTTGTTTTTGTTTATTTTTTACAATATTTATGGCTCAATCAAAGGCAGCAAGACAGGGGCAAAGAAAGGGGAAGAATGTCTCCATTGGATATTCTTCACCGTCATACAGGATATTCTTGTCAGCAGATGGGACAAGAATTGCACACCTTTACATTGTTTGGCTCACTCCTTGAACCCAAAATACTACAGCCATGAGTGGCTGAATGGTGGACCTTCCCGCAGATTCCCTCCTCACATGGATGCTGAAATCTCACAGGGGAGGAAAGATGCATTGAGGAGGATTTTTCAAGATAGGGCATCCCTTGATGAGGTGGAGGATGACTTTGCAGATTTTTCCACTGCCAGGGGGCGATTTGGAGGCTATGATTTGATTCGAGACAGGGGGGCTAAGAAGCCCCATTCTTGGTGGGCAACTCATGGGGCAGCAAGCCCTCCTCTACAGCAGTTAGCCATGAGGCTCCTCTCTCGGGTGACTTCATCCTCTTGTTGCGAGAGGAATTGGAGCACATATGGGAATTTGTATAGTGTGAAGAGGAGCAGGCTTGAGCAGTCCAGGGCAGAGACAATGGTGTATGTGCACACCAACCTTCGTCTCATCTACAAGTAGAGGGAGGAGTGGTTGAAGGGAAAGACAAAGATGTGGGATGTCTTTCCTGATGATATGGGTCTGGACAGCAGTGTTGAGTTGGCATTGGCCAACTTGGATCTCAATGCGCCAGTGCTAGAGCCTGTCAGATTTGATGATAGATTAGAGGGGTCATCCTCCACACCAACAGATGCAGAGATGATAGAGGAGGAGGATGCATCGGAGGCAGAGGAGAGCAGTGGTGAGCATGATGATCAGGATTTCGATAGTGATGCTGATTATGAGGATTGATGACTCTGACTCATTGAGGCTTCAGGCTTGTAGACTGTAGACTGTAGTTGATTTTGTATTTTGTATTTCTATTTGCCATTGGCAGTGTTGTTAACTTGTTATGTAACACATTTTGATTCTGATGACTTAATGAAAAAACTACAGTATCTTACTATCTTCAATCTTGTCTTTCTGAGTAAATTTGACGATTGTATCATGTATGGTGTATCAATGTATCATGATTCATTGTAATTTGTATTATAGTATCAATGATGATGTATGACTCATGAATATCTAATATCTATGTTTGAATCAACGAATTTTGTATGAATTTGTGCAAAAAATATCTAATTTTAAATATATTAATATATATATATTTTTTAATATATATATATATTTAAAAAAAAATAATATATAACGTAACGTATCCCAGAAGTATCCTGTTCCGGGGTCACCGTACCCGTGTCCGATACTTCGTATCCCCGTGTCCCCGTATCCCCGTATCAGGTGACTTAGGTGACACGATATCATATTGTTGAAGCCTTGAACGTTTGTTTTATGACGAGGGTTTTTCTGTGGTATTGATTGTCCAATTCAATTGCAATATTAGTGTTGTTTATTGAAAAAAAATATTAGTGTGTTAAATTAATTTTTGTATATATATATATATATATCTTGTTGAAGCTCTAGAAGCCCAAGTGGAAACAAAAAAAATTGCCCTAGTATATTACATATTTAATAAAAACAAAAAATATTTCCCTAGTATGTTACATATTTAATAACTTATACAACTATACAGCCCACAGATTACTAATAAGTGATCTAACTAAAAATCTAAATAGAATATTTGGTTTTGAGTGTTTCAAATAGGTGGCAAATGCCGTTTAAAAAAATTAGAAAAAAACCCAAAATCTCCAATTTTATTTGCTTGGGATTTGACATGTGAGAGCTAGTTGACAATCGATTCATTTCAATAGCATGGGATCCATTTCTGAGTTTGAAGGATCCATTTACGTGGCGGATCTTATGTGGATCTGGGTGGATCCATATCCGTATTCGTATCCGAACGGGGGATCCGTGAATTGGCATCAAGGCCCCGTGGATCTGGTAACATAGGGGTCAACGGACCCATATGTGAGACAAGTAACCAAAATTAAAACAATAGCCACAATTTTTCCATATTGGAGACTAACAACTCTGATACAACCTGAAATGATTAAAGGATGCTTTGAACTTTCTGATAATTATGTAGTTGTAAAGATGATTAGATTAGAACTTAATGCTTCTAACATCATATGGGTCATTAAGGAATCCTGCTACTAATATTACAAAGCGATGTTTGGCACATTACAAAGACTAGACAAAATGATGTTTGGCACATTACAAAGACTATAAATGCTCAACAGATTATATCCAAAAAGCTCTTAGTATTTCACTGAGAACATCTTCCATGGTCCAGTTTTGCAGTTCATTTTTTGATAAACTTGTTAAGATATCTGTCTGTTTTGTAGCTTTTCAGAAATAGTATTTTCTTCAGGTAGCAAACATAACATTCTTATGTGAAATTGGTTTTCAACAATATCCACTCATTATGCTTACTTGAGAATAGTTTGAAATGATCAGGTAGAGAGGGATGTGAAAGCGATAGATACAAGTGAATGCCTATGTTGGATAGAGTCTGAAGACCGCATCAATTTAGTTGCACTACAATCGAAGGATCCGATACTGTTTTATGATGAGGTATTTGTAACATAATAAGGCTTGTAACAGTTGAGGATTTCTCAGACTATGCAGTATTGTTTTTCCTCATGTAATGGCTGGCTTGAATTTTAGGTGTTTGTAAAATTGCCAACGATTAAGAAAATTCTAGATAGCGTTTGGTATTCAGTCATCTTCATCAACAGATGATGTAATTCTGTTTTATTTTCTATGGCACGGAGGTTTGTTTTTATTCTATACCAAAGAGAAGAACATTCTCAATTTTCTAAAATCCAACAGGTTGTATTGTATGAAGATGAGTTGGCTGACAATGGGGTTTCACTCTTAACAGTAAAAGTTGTAAGTTGTGGTTTTGGCTCGTTTTTTAACATAGAATGCTTGTAAGTTCTAGTATTTTTTATTATGAAGTAATAAATTGTCTTCTCGCTTGAGAATTTGCATGGTCACTCCTAGACACCATAATTTTGTGGTGGTTTGGTTCTAATAATTGGTCCTCTCTTGTAGAGAGTTATGCCAACTTGTTGGTTTCTTCTTCTGCGTTTCTGGGTAAGCTTGCTTTTCTGTTTTGTTTAAAAAGTTGCATAATCACAATGCTTTCTGTAGTGTAATATGATGTTAGAAACATTGTTCTATGGGTTTGGTTTTCTTTGGCAGCTTAGAGTTGATGGTGTGCTCATGAGAATAAGAGATACTCGCATGTATTGTTCTTTTGAAAGTGATTCCAAAGGGATGCCTGTAGTCATTAGAGAACGCTGCGGAAGAGAAGGCACATTTGAGGCTTTAGCTGTGGTAAGATGACAAGCTTGACTAATGACTTAAATTTAAATTAACAATGGCATGCTTTTTTCTTAAATAGAGTCAATGTTGAGAATTTGGTAGGGCGATGATTAATTCAAATTCTCTACTTGATAATTACTTGTGAGCTTACTTATTTCACTTATGTCTTTTCTTCTTAGCTTATTATATCTTTCATCAAGTCAATTATCAAAAACACAAGAGACACAAATTTAGACACAAATTTAGGCTCTTCAAGCCAAGGCCAAAACCTCTCCCTCTTGGAGAGGAAAACCCGCAAGAAATGTAGAAATTTTCTGTTTCCCACCCCGGTTTTCAGTTTCACCTTATTTCTCCAAATAGTTAAATGCCCTTTCCCATATCCTTACATTCAACAAACTGGAAAATAAATTTTTGTTGAAAACACAAATTCTGGAAAATTTACAGAATGCTGGAAAATGCAGAAATAAAAATCAGCAAGCTTAAAACAGCCATTCACACATTTTAACACAGATATTTTTGGTCAACATGACCCTGGAAAAACCCCCTACAACTCTTGGGGAAAACCAGTTTGAAAGGTTCTCTTTTATTTTTCTGAATATTGCTTTTTACAGTGAAACAGGAAAAACTCAGAAAAAATTCCAGCAACCAATTTACAGACTTATCTCGATTTCCGTGCTTGCACACCGCCTCGGAAATTGTGCCAAATCAGCAACAACAGAAAACAGAAAATTTACAGCACCTTAGGACAGCATTAAATGCTGTACGGCCACCTCGGGAAGCGTGCCGAAACAGTCGTACTTTGCTGTACAGAATGTACAAATTTTGTACAGCAACCTCTCTCGAAATCCATGCCAAAAAACAGAGCTGTAGCTGCTGTCCTCTTCCTCGGTTTTTGTGCCGGAAATGACAGCCACTCTCTTCCTTGAAAAACGTGCCTGATTTTTGTGCCTCCTCACTTGGAAACACTGCCTCTCCTTTGCTGTACGGATTTTCTGCCTCGGTATGTGTGCTAATAAATGCTGCTGTACCTTTGCTGAAATCTCTTCACTGCTGCCCTCTTTCTTCTTACTGCTCAGAAAAATCTCCAGCTCTCCTTCTCTCCTTCTCCCAATCTGTTCATGAAAGAATGATGACCTTTTCTGTTATGAATCTAATTCATAACTAAAGTAATAAATATAGTTATTAATAGAATAAAATAGAATAAATGTAATTACTAACTAATCAATTAGGATTATGTTAAATAGTCATTAGGTTAATGAAAAGGCATGTCTAAAAGACATGCCCATTCGTGAAAAGGTACTTGCGTGGGTATAAAAGCGGGACCTCATTGTAATCATTCAATCATGTCATATCTTATCAATAAAATATTATTATTATAAATACCTCTTGTGTATTTTTATAATTAAAGCTATTTCTGCTATCCAAGTCAACAAGCATACAAGTCTTCTGCTACAGTATTCAAAACTACGAATTTCGCTGTTACAATGGTATCGGAGCCATATTGAAGCCAAGTTGAAGCAATGGCACACAACATTGTTCTACAAGCCTATGAACGTAGTTTACAAGCTCGAGCACATTGTTTACCATATAATGTGCCATTACGTGAAAAACCCAAAATAATTGAGAAGATTATAAAAGTTCAAGAAAAGCTTCAGCACTTAGATAAGTTATCTGCAGAATTTTCTGCAGGTCTTAAAAAAATTTCTGCAGATTTTAAAAAAATTTCTCGTAATAGAAAAGAAAATCATGAGAAACAGGAAGATGAAAAATGCGGTAATAATGAGAAAGCAGTTAATTATGCAAAGGGGAAATCAAGTAAAACATCCATGGAAAAGTCAACCAAATATATTCCCCCACCAATGTGTAAAAAAGGAAAACAACCAACTAGTATTGAAAGTAAAAAGGTAGAGAATTGTTGGAAGTGTGGAGATAAATATTTTCCAAAACATAAATGTGCCTTTTATACTGGAAATATCGTTGCCAGCAACAATAAAAAAACACAAAAAGATGAAGAGCATGCTAAAAATGAACTAGAACAATTGCAAGTGAGCATGCCTATGTCACCAGTGAAATCCTTTGATGCTTCAAAAGAATTTAGAAATTGGATCAGAAGCACCGTGCCTGAAATTCAGGATTTTAATAGGACTGATTACATGTCTGCAAACTCTTCAGCTGTACAAATGTCTAGTACTGAAAAAATTATGAGGGGAAACGCTGTGAAGTGGTCCAAAAGAATGAACTGTAACCCAGAAAATTACAGTTATGAACAGAAAAGTATTTCATCTTCAATTTTGAAAGAAAATTACAAAGAACAGACACTAGCTGCTGTTTCTTTTGCTGGAGACCAAAAATATGTGTCTGAGAGAAAAATTGACAGTGTTCTTACAACTTTACCTGATATAGCTTCTTTGGAGGCTGTTGGTAATAATCGGAAGGTAGATGATTGTTTAAAGAAAGATGATGAAAAGAATTGGCAAAGTCACCTTGCTGCAATGAATCCGAGAATAGCAATTGAGTGTCAAGTTGGGCTTTAGTCACTTAATCTTCGAATCTGTCCCCACCTAAGTAAACTTGATATTGAAGCACCTCAAATGATAGTTTTGGGGCTGAAAGGATGTGGCATCCTCTCTCAAGAAACAATAAATTGCCCTCGGCTGTTGTCCCTGGATGCATCTTTTTGCAGCCAACAGATTCTAACTTCGTCTCGGGAAACAAACAGATTTTATTAAGAATGAAGTATCAGTTCAAAACTCGTTTCTTTACTTTCCTATGCTTCTGCAACTGCCCGCAGAAAAAACATTCAAAACTCTCCAGACGAGGAATCAAATTCATTCCTAGTGTAATCTCAAAAGCCCTTTTTCAAACCGGGACCGTATCTCGTATAGAGTCTGAAAGGTCCTCTTCTGATGAAAGATTTGTTCGCCATCATATCAAAAAACCTGAACCTATCCACCAGATTGCAAATGATGAGGAAAAACACTACACATTGAGTGAACATGGCGGAGAGGCATATGAAATCAACCATGGAAATTATAATGGTAAAATACTTAGAATCGGGGATTCTGAAACCACTGCTATTCCTGCAATTGCTGGAATACCTAGCAGCAGTGATTCTGAAATCATCATTGAGAAAAGTTATAAAGATGGAATACCAACGAACACAGACTCTGAAATCAGCTATGAAAGTTACAGAGATGAGAGGCCAAAACATAGAGAACCTAAAACTGGCGGTGAAACCAAATATCAGAAAAGCTGTAGACTTGTCATACTCAATAGCAGGGACTCCGAAATCAGCTATAGAAGCCATACAGATGAGAGATCAACTAATGAAGAATCAAGAAGTCATGTAGAAATTGTGCGCGATGGCAATGACGAACGTATATATTGCTTCATATTCCTCAATGATCACTACGACATGAGCGTGGTGAATCTGAGAGACGGTAACCTTGGAGAAATTAAAGTTTCTGCTACCCTTGGTGTAGAAGAAGAGATTTTTGTTGGTGCAGAAGAAGAGTTTTTTGTTGATGCAGAAGAACCTAAAGGAGAAATTAAAGTTTCTGCTACCCCAAAATATGTACTCAGGCGTCCAATATCTGACAAATATTTTGTTACCCCAGATTATGCAGCCAAGCCTCAAGTATTTCCCAAAAGTCCTATAATGCCCAAACCTCCAGTGAAATGTAGACCCGAGGTTCCAAAAAAAATTCAACCCAAACCATTTTCACCACGCAAACAATTTATTTTTAACAATCCCTTTTTAGATCTGAAAGATGCCTTCAAAAGAACCACCAAAGCTTTTCCAGGTCCTCGCCAGCCATACATTAAGAATTGTGCTAGCCGAGTGAAACCAGATTTTGCTACGTTCCGTAATCCAATTGGAAGAGGATGTTATAGCAACTGCTTCAAAGTTTTGCACGCTCTAGATGGCTGCTATTATGCACTAAAAGTTTCGATAAAAGAATATGACCTCCTTCGACCCCCTACACCGGAGCTTCGGCGTGCCCATGCTGAGGCTCAATCTATGGCATACTTAGGTAACCATAAGAATATTGTGGGATATTATGGGGCCTGGTTTGAGGACAACCGCCTCCACATTCAACTGGAATATTGTGAGGAGACCTTGCAAGCTAAAAGTCTCAGAGGGGACTTCAGAACACAAATAGATTTTCAAAACGTACTCTATCAGGTGGTTAATGGATTAAACTATGCCCATTTAATGGGAGTATCGCATCTTGATATGAAGCCTGCAAATATACTGGTTAAAGATGGTGTTTATAAGATTGGGGACTTTGGTCTTGCCGTCTCTGCTGATTTCTCAATAGATGGCATTTTCTTCTCTTCAGCAGGGGATGGGCAATATAACCCCAGCAACATCGAATTTCGGCCAACTAAGGGTGATGTATTCGCCCTGGGTATGTCAATTTACGAAATGATGCTGAGACTCCATCGCGGTGGACCTAGAGATGTAATAATGCAAAGGGGCTATGACGTCGTAATTGATCATCTTCCTGGTTATTCACTGGACTTTCTCCAGCTTCTCCAGTCTATGGTGGAGAATTACCTAGCAGCCAGGCCCTCCGCTTCTGAAGTAGTCGCAAGTCCAGTGTTTAACTATCCCAAAGGCATAGAATTCCAGAATGCCTTCCGCGATTTCCTCGGCGAAGGAATTTTCAATTCGTATTCCGAGTCATGGAGGTTCCAGCGCAAGATCTCCAACCTGGAATTCAATTTCCGAAACTTCCGCTTTCATGACCAGGCCTGCGTTAGAGAAGGGTTGAAATTCACGGATCGTCCAACCAAATCACTGTTCTGTCATGATATCTTCATAGCCTATTGCTTTGCGCTGCATTCACGAGCAGTTTTCAAAGATGCTAGAGATGTCCGTCAATCTGCCGGCTGGAGGCTTACAGCAATAGCGTATCAAGGTTCGAGCAGACGTGTCAAATCAGCGTGACTTTTCCAAGCTCATTCGATTATTAATAATTACATGTGTATATATATAATATTACGGTTGTATATATATATATATATATATATATATATGTGACATAATATTATTAATATAATTATATAATAAATTTAATATAATTATATAATAATATTAATTTAAAAAAAAATTATTAATTTAATTAATTAAAAGTACTATTTAATTAATTAAGTTAATGAAAAAAAAAAGAAAGGAGAAGATAAAGTATATACATAAAGGAGTTAAATACTAAATATATATATATTCAAGTTCCGTCTTAAGGAAGGAAAAAAGTTATTATTAGAAGAAAAAAAAAATGAGAACATGGATTTAGGACGATGTGAAAAGCACAAGGAAGGTACCAGTGATTTAAGACATGCTTAGCAGATAAATTCAAGTAAAGGGAAGTGTCGAAAAGTTAAGCTTTGAGGACAAAGCTTTTCGAAGAAGGAGACAATGTTATGAATCTAATTCATAACTAAAGTAATAAATATAGTTATTAATAGAATAAAATAGAATAGATGTAATTACTAACTAATCAATTAGGATTATGTTAAATAGTCATTAGGTTAATGAAAAGGCATGTCTAAAAGACATGCCCATTCGTGAAAAGGTACCTGCGTGGGTATAAAAGCGGGACCTCATTGTAATCATTCAATCATGTCATATCATATCAATAAAATATTTATTATTATAAATACTTCGTGTATTTTTATAATTAAAGCTATTTTTGCTATCCAAGTCAACAAGCATACAAGTCTTCTGCTACAGTATTCAAAACTACGAATTCCGCTATTACACTTTCCCTCCTTTTCCTCCTTTAACCTAACTCTAAGTGACTTTTGGGGAATCCCTAAATCCAATGGCTGAAAAATATTTAGATCTAGGGCTGAGATTAAATGCTCATTTAAAATCTCACTTTCTATTTTTTAATTCACCCCACTTTAATAAAGACCCACTTAGTCATTTATTTCCAAAGTCACTTTTCCTTTCTAATTTTACATTGACTTTATTAAAGTCACTTTAAAATTAGACTTTAGTAACTTTATCACTTAAAGTCACTTTTAAATTAGATTTTAGTAACTTTATCACTTAAAGTCACTTTAAAATTAGATTTTACTTTATAAAAATTATAAAGTCACTTTAGGAGAAAAATTAAATTCTTTTGGACACTTTTCCCTAGGCCAAAGATCAAAGCCTTAGGGAACCACCTGTCCTCCGGTAACCAAATTTCAACAAGAAATTCTTCTTATAGACTTTCAGATGACAAGTACCATGACCATGACACAGACCCTTGACCTTTATATGCCTTCAAGAACTTGTCACTGCTTTATCAATGACTCCTTGAGATGATCCTTCTTTCCTGAACCTTCCTACACCGGTCTGCACCATTCAGCACCAGCCTTAGAGAGCTCAGTCTCTATTCTTCAATTTCTCCTTTACCTTGGATCATTCTTGCCTTCTTTTTATCTAACTTTTATACCCAAGATTGTGGTACATAATCCTTTATATGCAGCCCTTATAACATGTCTCCTTAGCACTGTGTAGATAACCTTTTTCCTGCCTTGAATACTTCGCTAGACAACCCTTACATGACTTCGCACTTCACTGTGAGTTTGTTTCTCTTTCACATCAAAGTACAGACCTGTACTTTCACACTTTGTACAGTCCTTTCTCGCACTTAGTATGGTCCAGTTCTACGCACTCGATACTGTCATGTTCCTGCATTTATTTTGGCCCTTTACTTCACACTTATTATAACTCTGTTCTCACACTTAGTTCAGATATATACCACCGAAGTTTCCTAGACTTGACCGCATTATTGTTTCAGACTTGTCTGCATTCTTTGTTCTAGACTTGTCCGCAAGTCTTCACATATTATATGATATATTATCACCCTTCCTTTGCACTTTCTTCATAATGTATAACCCTGATCCTTCAGTTTGTAATCTACAACCTTCTTCCTGAAATTGCTATACGAAAATCACAAAGGAATGCAAGTCTTTCTCTCTGTTTTTCTGTGCAGTATATATAGAGCATATATAGTTGTTCCCCCCTGTAATTGAGCCAACCTATCCATATGTAGTGAGGCCTACTTGAACACTTGTTTATAGGCCGACTTGTAGAGAGTATTTTCTAGCGTTAAAGAGGTTGACTTGACAGCTGTCTTGAGTCATTTCTTCTCTGTTAAATGACAAGGTCTTGAGGCATATTCCTTTGACTAGACACTTCATATACATGACTCTTAAACACATTTATAACCAGAAGAAAAATCCTAATAGACATCAAGAAGAAGTCTATTGACCTATAATAAAACCTTGCTCATGAAACCCATGAGGCAAGCATACCAAAAATATATTTTATTATCTTTGTCTTCTTCTTTACATAAATGCATAATTACATAGTCAATATGATGACTGATCGTAGTTACACTTTTCAACGCTTCCTCTTAACTAGAGAGGTATTCATATAGGTACATGGTCACTTTCAAACTGAAGAATCTCATAAGAATAATCGGATTGGTAATCGCATCTGTATAACATCATATCAACCAGCATTGTCCTAGTGCAAGGCCTTGACTAACAACCCCATCTCTCAACGAGACAGTGGGCTACAATGTTGGTGAGACACATGACTTATAGACACCATAGTCATTTTCTCTCCAAGGTACATACTCCACCTATGTTTTCCCAGAGTATGACCTTCTTGGACTATTCTTCTCTTGGGTAGTCAACCCTCAGAGAATATCGGTCCTCGACTACTCTTATCTTGAATGCCCTATTACATTCTCAAAGAGTATCGAATGCCAGATGATTACCCAATCCTCCATTCTGTCCTCTAGGTGAAGACCATAATGATGTGTCTATCCATTCTCTCCACATGGCCTTCACTAAAACTTACGGTTGTTAGTCCTGGTCTAGTGCATGACACATGTATTAGAGAATCATATACGCCACTCCCTCTTAACTCAGGAAGGACATACTTCAAGTTTCTTCCAAGCAAGAAACTTACCACCAGGCTCCCTCTCAACCAAGGACTTGCAGCAATAATGGTGAGACACCCAGCTGCTCATGAAGAATTCCTCCCCTCGATGTCATGTATTTCGATATTGAGGAATCTTCAACTCTTGGCTTCATAGGGCCCATATCATCCATCACTTTCATCCAAAAGTTATGTCAACTATTTGAAAGTGATTCATCTGTCTTCCTCATCTAGTCCATCTTTATGCCATGTTGCTTTCCTTCGAACCATCTCTCAAGGATCTTACATCATTCTACATGATTGGTAGCCCTGCATAAACTTATACAGATAAATATATGCATAAGAAATTTTAAATCAAAAGTTACCTCAGTGATGATCTTTCACCATTTCGTCTTCCTGTAGGCATCGACATCCTCTATTTAGATTGACACATCTCCTAAAGATATGTCTTTTCAAGGGTCTTCTTGTTTATCATACTTCTATCAGAGTCCACATATCTTCCCAGGAGATCTCCTAGTTACATCTTCTTGGCTTCTGGATGATAACCTCCTATTTACATGGTTGCACTTCATGATCTCTTCAATTCTTTCTATGCAAAACTTCATACCCAAGAACTTCCAGTATCCAGTTCCTTGTTTGTATAAAACTACCTCATATTCCATATGAGGAAATATTTAATTTCATCTGTTTAGTGGCAATTTGTGCACCGTAAGAGATCCTCCTCCATAGATCATACTTCTAAAGATAGAAGTCTATGACCTGCAACCATATGACATGACTTCACAGCATCCAGTGTCAGCGTATAAATATATGTACCTCATACCTTTTCCCCTTGAGTCATCTTGTAGCAATTTTACTAGAATGAAGAACTTCATTCCCTTGACTTGCTTCATCAATATGTCATCATATCCTAATCCCAGAATTCTATAGCATAGAATTCTCAATGAATCCTTTCTGCGTTCTTTCTAACCAGTGAATCTATAGAGAACTCTGTTAGAAAATGTCAACATCTATTTCCATATTGCTTATTGAATGATGACCCTTGATCTTGATGATTTCCTTCCATCAATGTTGTTTATCAGTGAGGTTTCCAGGAGCTCCTTCTTCAAGTGCTCCTCCATACTATTTTACAACCAACATAAATCATGATGCTGACAAGTCTTCTATTATGATGCTTTTAATATACATTGCTTCCTATCACACTATTTTACAACCAACATAAATCACTTAAAGAGAAAGACTATCTCAGTCATAGTAGAGATCTTTCACTTCTTCTTTCTTAGATTTCTTTGTTTCAGGTTCTTCCCTTATATCTGTGACATGGGCTTCTTCCTTTTTCCTCTTGTCCTTTCCAGATTTAGGACAATCCCTTTTATA
Source organism: Pinus albicaulis (assembly GCA_034641835.2). Lineage (NCBI taxonomy): Eukaryota > Viridiplantae > Streptophyta > Pinopsida > Pinales > Pinaceae > Pinus > Pinus albicaulis. The sequence goes on along the minus strand of CM076575.1, from coordinate 1,153,409,682 downwards.
ATGCCCAAGTTCATTACATCCAAAGCATCGTACTTTGTCCAATTTTCTTCTTTTATTATGAGGACCAAATTTTCTGAATCTTCCTTTCTTCTTGGACGTGGCTGCAAAGGCTTGATTCCCTTCAATTGATCTTGTATCAGCTTTGGCTTTCAATCTGCTTCCTCTATTTTACATAGAGACCATAGATCGTCGAATGGTGTTGCTTCTTTCTTCCCGTATAAGCTTGAAGTGAAGTTTCCCCATTCTTCCGATAGAGCATTCAACACCACTGTAGTCATTTCATTATTAGACATTACTTCTCCCAATTCCTGCAGTGGACCTCTTATTTTAGAAATCCTCATAAAATATGAAGTGATTCCTTTCTCTCTTGATAATTTCATCTTGTATAGATCTTGTCTCAGAGAGATTGCTTCTAATGCATTACTCACAAAGAATAGCTCCACCAGTTTCTCATATATTTCTTTTGCAGTTTTCAGTTTTGATACATAGGGTATGAGTGAGTCCTTAATGGATTTTATAAGAATCCTCTGGGCTCTAATTTCTCCTTTCATGTGTTTGGCAAGCGCTGGAGCATCTTCTTTTGATGGTTGAATTGTAGATCCGTCGATGTGGCCCATAACTTCGTCTTCAATTAGATTCAAATCTGTCCTCTTCTTCCATGCACTAAAGTTTGATGACCCAACCAATTTGTTGCTCTCTTTGCAATAACTCATTTTGACAGATTTCGATAAGGCCATAGATACTTACTTGAGTAGAGTGACTTCCTCCTTCTAGCAGCTTCCTTGATGGTGATGAAGATGAAGTCAGGAACTTCCTCTTAGATTGAATTCTCCAATGTAGGTGTTCTTGAATCCTTGATGATAAAGGATGCCTTCCAAAAAGATATGTCTCTTCCAACAATGTCTTGAATATAAATCTTTGATGGCAAAGATTATCTTCCTGATTAGTGGATCCTTTGAAGAATCTTCCTTGCAAACTGATCTGACCTTTTAACCCAAACTTTGATCTTTTCTTCCTTGAGTGTTTTCTTGTCAAGTAGCCCTTGTGTTCAGCACTTTAGCTCTGATACCATGTTGAGAATTCAGTAGGGCGGTGATTAATTCAAATTCTCTACTTAATTACTTGTGAGCTTACTTATTTCACGTATGTCTTTTCTTCTTGGCTTATCGTATCTTTCATCAAGTCAATTATCAAAAACACAAGAGACACAAATTTAGGCTCTTCAAGCTAGGGCCAAAACCTCTCCCTCTTGGAGAGGAAAACCCACAAGAAATTCTTTTTATATACTTTTAGATGACAAGTACCATGACCATGACACAAACCCTTGACCTTTATATGCCTTCAAGACCTTGTCATTGCTTTGTCAACGACTCCTTGAGCTGATCCTTCTTTCCTGCACCTTCCTGCACCGTTCAGCACCAGTCTTAGAGAGCTTGGTCTCTAATCTTCAATTTCTCCTTTACCTTGGATCATTCTTGGCTTCTTCTCATCTAACTTTTATACCCAAGACAGTGGCACATAATCCTTTATATGTAGCCCTTATAACATGTCTCCTTAGCACTGTGTAGATAATGTTTTTCCTGCTTTGAATACTTCGCTAGACTTTATATGATTTCGCACTTCAATGTGAGTTTGTTTCTCTTCGACATCAAAGTACAGACCTGTACTTTCGCACTGAGTACAGTCCTTTCTTGCACTTAGTAAGGTCCAGTTCTACGCACTAGATACTGTCATGTTCCTGCATTTATTTCGGCCCTTTACTTCACACTTATTATAACTCCGTTCTCACATTTAGTTCAGATATATACCACCGAAGTTTCTTAGACTTGTCCACAATACTGTTTCTGGCTTGACTGCATTACTGTTTCAGACTTGTCCGCATTCTCTGTTCCAGACTTGTCCGCAAGTCTTCACATATTATATGATATTATATCACCCTTCCTTCGCACTTTCTTCATACTGTATAACCCTGATCCTTCAGTCTGTAACCCACAACCTTCTTTCTGAAATTGCTATATGAAAATCACAGAGGAATGCAAGTCTCTCTCTGTTTTTCTGTGCAGTATATATAGGGTATATATAGTTTTTCCCCCCTGTAATTGAGCTGACCTGTCGATATGTAGTGATGCCGACTTGAACACTTGTTTATAGGCTGACTTGTAGATAGTATTTTCCAGCGTTAAGGAGGTTGACTTGAGTGCTGCCTTGAGCCATTTCTTCTCGGTTAAATGACAAGGTCTTGAGGCATATTCCTTTGACTAGACACTTCATATACATGACTCTTAAATACATTTATAACCAGAAGAAATGTCCTAATAGACATCAAGAAGAAGTCTATTGACCTATAGTAAAATCTTGCTCATGAAACCCAGAAGGCAAGCATACCAAAAATATATTTTATTATCTGTCTTCTTCTTTACATAAATACATAATTACAAAGTCAATATGAAGACCAATCCTAGTTACACTTTTCAACAGTCAAGGGGTTGTGTTATTTTTGCAATTTCTAGTTGGAAATACGTAATCATATACTGAAAAGTTTATTGGGGTAAAGGACTAAAATATACTCCCAATTAAGGCACAATATCTATTTTGTGTTATTTAAATATTTAGTACTGGTGGCTTCATGTAACCATCATCTAATAACGCTTCTTGTGATTTTAAGATAATGTTCATGTGAATGCTGAACAGAAGGTGATTGTTTCTTTCTTGATGATCTTTTGCAGCAGGGCTTTCCATCAGAATCTTGTGCCTACAGTGATCCAAACTTGATTAATGAAAGATTGCCCATCGTTTGGCAAATACACGAAAAGCTTAGTTGTTGATGTTGAGAAACCAAATGGCATGAAATTCAACACTTTAGAATTGGAGGCATGTGAATTTAATTCATTGACACGTAATTTAATTCAATGACATGATAGTGAATACAAAATCTCAACTGTAATTTACAGAGAGGACACAGTGGGTTGATCTGATTGTTTGTTGTTTCTTGTACAGGTATTAAAGCTAAAGCTAGTCCCTTCTGGCATGCAATTGTGTAATGTTCAACAGTGAAATTTGTTATTAATCACTTTACTTGAAGTCAGTAAAAATATCTACAGAAGTTCTACCTTATGTATGCTGATATCACTTCTGATGCTTCAGTGCAATCGATGAATTTTGATTTTCAGCTGTATCCAGTACAAAAAATTAGGACCTTGTGAAAGAGATGCATGCTGATAATTGGTTTGTCTTGTTCTTGATGATGTCAATGTCAAAAAATTGGCATAATGCTGAAAATGGCTCACCAGTCAGTGATGGTAGAACTCTGATGTAGTTACTGTGCAAGTTGTCCTGGCTAGTAGTAGTTTTTTGGCTGTATGCATGTCTGGAAGGGCAGAACAGTGTTACTATTAAATTTATGGCATCCATGCAGGGATGGATAATTTTGTGCACAGAACATGAGGTTTAGTTTATCCAATTTGTCCTTTGCCATTTTTGCCATTCTTGGTTTCTTGTTTAACGATTAGAAATTAAAGAGAATTTATTTCATTCCCTATGTAATAGAGTAGGGAAGATGGTATCTGAGGATAATATGGAGTAGAGTAAGGTGGATACTGCCTAATTCTAGTAAATTTCTTTTCTGCTGCTTCTCATGTTCAACACACAATTGAAAACTTCACCTTTGGAAAGATCCAGAGGTTGAGCATCGTAAAAGAAGTCTTTTCCCCACATTTCTTTATGTGAAGCATCATAACCATAATCAAATATTGAATCTCGAGAGTTAAACACATAAGTATACACACATACATAATTGTATAGCAGTTTGTTCTTGTGAGAACTTTGTGGGTTAAGATTATGCTAATTGATGTTATGCATAACTCTGATAGATTAAACATAGTTATAAGTTATCTAAGTGGGTTCAGCTAATTTAAGCTAGAAATGGATAGAGAAAGAGAGAAGGAAAATTAACAGATTTAACTAATCAGATAGTGTTGATCTAATTGACAGCCCTTGGGGTAACTACCAAGCCTCCTAGTTGTTTGACTTATTAGTATTTTCCCTGTTATCATCCAAACTTGCAGCCCTTATTGCAAAGCCTTCAAATGGTACAAAGTTCAAGTGTAGCTCACAGAAGTTGTCATTGTCACCTCAACAACTACTTACCCTTACTTTAGGTTGGGTAATCCAACACAAGGGGGTACCAAGTTCAAGTGTAACTCACAGGAGTTGTCATTGTCACCTTAACAACTACTTCCCCTCAGTATAGGTTGGGTAATCCAAAACAAGGGGGTACTAAGTTCAAGTGTAACTCACCGGAGTTTTCATTGTCACCTCAACAACTATTTCCCCTCACTTTAGGTTGGGCAATCCAACACAAAGGGACCTTCTCTAACAGCAACCAGGTTCCCTAAGTCTAGAATACACAGGTTTCATAAGTTACTACCCACTTGCATCGACTTCATATATTAATGATTAGCATTGAGTTGATTCTTTAAGTATAAACTCAGATCTGATTTTAATATTACAATTTAAGCAAGGTTAGGGGGTTTGTAAAATGATTCTTATATGTATTAATTCGTTTAACTTACTGATCCGAAAATCAACGAAGAGATGCTATCAACTTGCCTTGAAGATATTTAGATTAAGCCACAAGACAAGTAATTTACAGTAGCTTGTATCAGCCTTTAAATAGAGGCAAAATTATGATTTTCTAAAGCTAAAACTTGTGCAAATCTAATAAATCAGTGCCACTTTGTTGAATTTTGGGCAGCTTCGGGATGAATTTGGGAAACTGTACTGCCCCAAGGAAAATCTATATTACCCCAAAAGAGAATTTATATTGGTTAAAAGAGTTATTATTTGTTGAGATGAATTTATATGGGCAAACAATTATTTGAAGAATATATTTATGTCAAAATCAAAATTTGAAATTAAACATATTTCCCTCCAAGTCTCTAAAATGCTCATGTCAGCCTCCAATGGTTGTGACTTTTCACATGTAGCTCCAAGCCTCTAAAATGCTCATGTCAGCCTCCAATGGTCATGACTTTTCACATTTAGAATCAACTATAAATTTCCCTTTTCCTCTACCATTCAAGAACATAAAAACTTGGGTGTGGCTAAACAAATGGCTCGCAATATTTCCGAGGTATGTGTTGAGATGGCTCTGAATTTCACATATCAATGGATCTATGAGGCTCGTATGACTGTGATCTCTAAGGATCATGAATTACAGTGATGGAGCTCTAAGTTTTGTAGATCGCTATTTTGGGCTCACAATATCTATTTCCTTTTGGAAGATCACTTATCTACATATCTCTACGACATTATAATTTTTGGCTGGTATATATTTCTTATGGTTTGTATATCTCTTCTATGGTCTGCAATTTTTCCATATGGCTTAGATATATTCACTAGTTTGTATCACATACCATGGTTCGTATTTATAACCTTGAAACCCACGGCATCACATAACAATGACGTGTCAGATGACAGAGGCATTGTGTATACACAAAGGCATCACTCTATCTCCGTGATCTTTGTGGTGGCATCGTGATATCATAACAATGGAAACCTTTATTCCTATGGCATCGCTCTTCCATGATCATAGCAATGATATCCTCTTATCGATCGCATCTACAGTGAAGTATGGCTCAAATCTACAGTAAAGTATGGATCATTTTATGACTCGCTTTATGGCTCAAATTTTAGTATTGTATAACTCACATTAGTTGATCTTGCATCCTATACCTTGTAACTTACCCGATAATTCTATAGCTTGTGTCTTACACCTTGTGGCAGTGATCTATATGACAATAAGTCATGACAACAATTTACAATAACCCTTCTCAATGACGATGACCTAAGAACATATGTTGATTTATAATGATGTATTTGATATGCCTCAGTATGATGTATGAACGATAATGTATGTCTAGAGGTCTTGAACGATTAGTCCCTTTAACAATGTTTTATGGATTGCACCCATGACAGTGATTGGTTGTAACCTTATTTGTTGTGATAGTGACCTTGCAATCTTGATGACAAAAAACCTTTCTCTTATAGTGATCATGTATGACAGGGATTCGACATGGCAGAGTGACCCTTTTTATGACATAAACTATGATACATAATGCAGTGATCATGTATGACAGGGATCCGACATGGCAGAGTGACCCTTTTTATGACATAAACTATGATACATAATGCAGTGACCTTGATGACAATGCTCCTTGATGATAATATTCTTGATGACTGAGATCTCGTTGACAAAATTGACCTAACCTTGACATGACAATGATGGAAGTGACCTTGATGCTTGAGACCTTGTACATGGCAGTGCCTGGTAATGTATCTCTAATGTATGTTGATATCGTGGAAGAAATGTTGACACTTATATTGTTTATAGTAAACTGTGATATGGCAACATCTCTATATATCATTCAATTCACAAACGAAGTTGTGAATTGACTTGGTTTGGCCCTAAGAGGCTTGATGTGATTGATGTATGTACTTTGTATCTCAGTTGTATATTTGATGAATATGTAATAGAAGAAGAATCTGGTTGGGTTTCCCCCTTGTGGGGTTTTTTCCTGGTCTCTAACCTAAATCTTGGTGTCTCTATTGTGTATGCTTTTCTTCTACTATTCTTTAATGTTCTACTGCATTGTTGATTTTGTTGTTCTCTCTACATAATTGCTAACGATGAATCAATGTTATGGGGTGAAGGTTATATGAAGTGTTGAATAAGTTTGAAAATGCAATTATCTTCAACAAAGGACAATCTAGCCCAAAAATTAACATGATATCAGAGCTGGGCAAAAGAAAAGTCATTGAGAACACCCCCATGAAGATAGTGATAATGGAAGCAAATGAAGATGGCATAAACCTAAAAGAATCCTAAGGTTTAAAGGAAAACCTAGGGAAGATTTGTTCTTACAAGAGAAGGTTAATGTTTGGAGAAACCCTTGAAGTGACCTTGGATATGGCTTGGGTTCAATAGCATTAAAACCCTAGTGTGAAGCAAAATCTTCTTGATCAGTGAGAAGCCATTGAGTTCTTCAAGTACCTATGGCAGATTTAGAGAAACCCCAGTTTAACTTGTCTCCTACCCACTGGGAGATGATATGTTGCCGTGATTATCTTGTAATTAGGATTAGAAAGAAAATACAGGTGATGCTCAACAAGATGCATTTCTTCTAAAGGAAACATTGACATATGATCAATGGACAACAATGCCTCTTGGCTAAAGAGGAAGACATGATCAAGAGGAAGCTAAGAACCCCTTACAATCTACATTAAAGATAAGTACTTTCAAGACTTATGTCATTTCTTTGTGTCACTATTCTTATGAATTTATCTTTTCAATTATTGGTAATTCTTCCTGCTTGGGTATTCTATTTGTTTCACTAACTTCTTAGATGAGGATGTGATCCATCTTAGGGATCATCAATATACAGGGTGGTGCAGGAAGGGTTAGCTCCAAGAGGGAGTTGGTGCAGGAAAATGAAGGAGCCATTCTTACATCTAGAAAATACATAAAATCCCACCTCATCATCAGGTACACCTTCATTATGATTATTTATTTTGTTATTGTTGCTTTTCCTCTTGTTCTGGGGTCACAGGTACATATGAGGAATGTGAGGACCTAGTCCTTTGTATCGAGATTGAGGAGGATATAAAGCCATCCCAAGACTTGAGTGACACATGAAATGGACAAGAGTTCAAAACCTCGAAGGAAGGGTTGTAGTCTCCTTGGTTTATAACTATGATTGAAGAAGCTTCCTATTCAGAGGGTGTGGATTGAGTGCAACAATATGATATGATGTTGAGAGCGATATGTCCTTCATGTGAGGATCATTCTTGATGACTAATATGAAGCAATGTTTGATGCTTCCATAATATGGTTCAAACGATGATGACGAGATCATAGCTCTTGTTGCCAAATGCATTATTATCAGATACACGAGAAGTAAGTTTCCTCTATGGAGGAAGGAACATATCTGCAGTTATCTCAAGATTTGAAGGGGCATGAATAATAGACTCATGATTGCAGATTGAAAAAAGGTCCATATGGACTCTAGCAAGTCCCTTGTGCTTAACATGCTTAGAATGATAAACATCTAATGCAGACCTCGACCTCTTTTCATAATTGAAGGTATGTCTTTGATATTTGGTTTTATATGCTGACAATTTGTTTCAAGATCATCTCAGCTTTTAGTGCTAGAGGGAATTGACTCTTGAAACCAAGATGATTCTCTTCTTGAGATTATAAGTGTAATCAAGAGATGATGAGGACGTCCTTGTCAAGGGAAGTATGATGTCAAAGAATTGGCATGATGATTTACACTAAGCAATAGAGAGAGCCTCTTCAAAAATAGTTCTGATGGATTCTTGGTTTGCAGTATGTTCTTTGAGCCATATACAATTCTTTGAGAAAAGCTGGTATTGGGATACCTAGACAATGTAGTAATTCATGAACTGAGACACATTGCCAAATACTTGAGACTTTATGGATACTCGAATGTTGAGAATGTTGTTGACTAGAAGAACACATTTGAGTGCTGCTGCAGGTCTGCCTTGGTTTCTGGATGATTTCCTGGTGTAGAAATTTTTTGCTTTGAGAGACAATGTGAATTGTTGCTAGTATGGCTGGTTGCGAGAAGTTATAGTTGAGAAAGCTCTTTGGAGAGCTTCTTGAGCATATGCTGGGCACAACTATGATATTTTGTGACATATTATGGGTTTCGACATGTAGAGAATCACGTGTTCCAAAATAGGCTCAAGCACATTGAGATCAAATATCACTATATCTGGGATATGGTGCAGAATGGACCAATGTGACTCCATCACATTTTGATTGTTGAGCAAGCAGACAATTGGATCCTTGTGTTGTAGCATGTAAGCTTGTGGTTGACTTGATAATTTCTAGGTGTCATGCACTATGGCCAGGGCTAACAGTCATAAGCCTAGTGAAGGCACTAATGAGAAGAAGGGCTCACAGTTGATCGAGAACATTGAGCTATGCTCTTCCCCCCTATTTGAGCTCCTAGGGAGAGGAATTGAGCTGGATGTCTCTTGCGGTTGAGGGAACTCTGAACAATAGGATAGGTTGTTATTCTTACCCTTGTGGTAAGTAGATCTCACCTATTGGCACTATAGGGTGTGTGTGTGTGATCCTTGACACTTGTGACAAGTGGGTATCTCCCCCTACCATCAAGTCTGGGACTTGACAAAGTATACCCCAATATGCATCTTGCCCACAAGCTTGGCTTGTAGGGAGTACCACTCATCTGGCCAATGAGTAGGGAAGAGCCTTAGGTTGGAGTAGCTTTACCCATGATGAATGCGTCTGGTAAACTGATCTCCCTAAGTTTAGGATGCCTAGCGTTCTACCACTTGACTCTTGAGGGTCGAGGTGGGAAGGATCGACAAACAATAAGATAAAGTGTGATCCTTACCTCTCATGGTAAGTGGATCTCGCATATTGTCACAGGTCAATAGGATAGAGTGTGATCCTTACCTCTCACGGTAAGTGGATCTCTCCTATTGTCATAGGTTAATAGGATAAAGTGTGATCCTTACCCTTTGAGTAAGTGAATCTCGCCTATTTTCCTTGGATATAGGGTGGTAGTAGGGAGCTCCCCTATGATTCTTCTTCTTCTTTAGATAGAGACATCATTATTCAGCTGATGATCAAAGGAGAGACAAGTTGAGACAATATGTGATGAGATGGATGCCTTGTTGATGTAGCTGAGATAAAGGACATGGGACTTGACCTGGAGACTAGTAGGGTTTGGAGGATCAATCTCCCCTACCATTGATTGTGGGTTATTTTTTTGTTTTTCTGAGGCGAGTCTAGATGCAATGATGATGCAACTGCCTGCCTTCATATATTGAGGCATGTCATCTAAGTCTCGAGATGAGATTTATGATGTTAATAGAAATTTCTCCCTAGCTGAAAGGGGGTGTTGAAATTTGGGCAACTTCGGGATGAATTTCCCCAAAGGGAAACTGTACTACCCAAGGAAAATCTATATTACCCCAAAAGGTAATTTATATTGGTTAAAAGAGTTTATTTGTTGAGATTAATTTATTTGGGAACACAATTATTCAAAGAATATATTTATGTCAAAAGCAAAGTTTGAAATTAAATATATTTCCCTCCAAGTCTCTAAAATGCTAATGTCGGCCTCCAATGGTCGTGACCTTTCACATTTAGAATTAACTATAAATTGACCCCAAGGAAAATCTGTATTGCCCCAAAAGAGAATATATTTTGGTTAAAAGAGTTATTATTTGTTAAGATGAATTTATTTGGACACAATTATTTGAAGAATATATTTATGTCAAAAGCAAAATTTGAAATTAAATATATTTCCCTCCAAGTCTCTAAAATTCTCATGTCAGTCTCCAATGGTCGTAACTTTTAACATTTAGAAACAACTATAAATTGGCCTTGACCTCCACCATTCAAGAACAAAAAAAATCAGGTGTGGCTAAACAAATGGCTTGCAAGATTTGTGAGGTACATATTGAGATGGCTTTGAATTTCGCATATCAATGGCTCTATGATGCTCGTATGAATGTGATCTCTGAAGCTCATGAATTACGATGGATCTCACTCTAAGTTCTATAGATTGCTATTATGGGCTCACATTCTCTATTTCGTTTTAGGAGTTCACTCATCTACATAACTCTATGACATTATAATTTGTGGCTAGTATATATTTCCTATGGTTCGTATATCTCTTCTATTTTCTGCAATCTTTACATATGGCTCAGATACCTTCATTGTTTCATATTACATACACTGGTTCATATTTATATCCCTAAAACCCGTGGCATCACATAATGGCGACACTGCATGACAGAGGCATCGTGTATACACAAAGGCACCACTCTATCTATGTGATTTCTGTGGTGGCATTGTGATATCATAATAATGGAAACGTTTATTCTTATGGCATCACACTTCTATGGCCGTAGCAATGATATCCTCTTATGGATCGTCTACAGTGAAGTGTGGCTCGAATTTATGGTAAAATATGGATCGTTCTATGACTCGCTTTATGGCTTGTATTTCAGTGTTGTATAACTCACATCACATTACAGTCTCGAGAATTGCTTCGTCTATCCTGTATCTCACATTAGTTGATCTTGCATCCTGTACTTTGTAACTCAACTTATAAGTTTGTAGCTCACATCTTACACATTGTGGCAGTGATCTATACGACGACAAGTCATGCCAACGATTTACAATAACCCTACTCTATGACGATGACCTAAGAACATATGTTGATTCATAGTGATGTATAATGTACATGATATGCCTTAGTGTGATGTACAATAATGTATGGCCAGAGTTCTTGGCTGAATGATTAGTCCCTTTAACAACGTTGTATGGATTGAACCCATGACAATGATTGGATGTAACCTTATTTGTTGTGATAGTGACCTTGCTATCTTGATGACATAAAACCTTGCTCTTATAGTGATCAAGTATGACAAGGAACTGACATAGCAACGACCCTTTGTATTACAGAAACTATGATACTTAATGTAGTGACCCTGATGGTAATGCTCCTTGATGATAATATTCTTGGTGTCTGAGATCTCGTTGACATAAATGACCTAACCTTGACATGACAGTGATGGCACTGACCTTCATGGCAGAGAACCTGTATATGGCAGAGTCTGGTACTGTATCACTGATGTATGTTGATATCTTGGCAATAATAATGACACTTAAGTCACAATGCCATAGGAAAGTGTCACAACGCCAAATGTAGAATCACAATTCTTTATGCAATATCGCAACACCATAGGCATAATCACAACTCCGGGTGCAAGTGTTGCAATGCTTGAGGCAAGGTCACAATGCCCAAGGTAAGATGCTCCTCAAAAGTGATGATAATTGTTTCCAAATATGTGTAGGGAGAACATTATGTGACATGTTTTAATATTTTGACCACGCTTTTAACTTTTATCCCTTCCTAGCTTGACCATGGTGTGGACATCATTTGCCTTAATTCCAGGTAAAACCTATGAGACAAGACACATTTCCTAGGACTCAAGTTAGGTGTGTGTGACGTGGTGAGTGTTGTACAACGAAAAGGTGCTTTCATGAGTTAACCTTTATATTCATGCATAATGAGTAAAGAGGTCTTACCCTCAACTTTGAAAAGTTAGGGGTTATCAATTTAATGTTTGAGGTTTTCTTTAGAGGGAGTGCTTAACATTTTTTCTTACTAGAGGAATCGACAATTAGGTTAGTTTTGTTTTCATGTGATATGGGTTTGATTTCAACCACTACCACCATAACCCCTAGGTGCCTATGTATGTCCCTTCTGTAGACACAAGTAAATGGGGGGGATTTGAACATCAAACCTCCTGGTATATAACACTTAATTTTCACAACCATCACCAATTGAGCCACCCCTCGATGGTTAGGGAGTGCTCAACATTACGATACCATTCCTTGAGTCTTTTATTTATCACACCTTTTATTTTTTATTTGCTTGGTCCCTTTATTTTTATTTTTTATTTTTAAATTTTAGAGTGGGATTTGGGAAAATTGAGCTTTTTAGCAAGGTGGCACATCTCATACATATAAGTTAACTTTAGCTACGTCAACCTCGAGCATTTTAGCTCTTTGTTTTTTTTGTTTATTTTTAGGCATTTTTGTACATGGGATATTATTTTGGATCTTGCTACAATGACATATGATAGGTCCATCTAGACTCAAGGGATACCTTTGTTGGTCAAGTTCTCGTTGCTAAGTACCTTGCCAATCGGGAGGTCATGAGGACAAATCTCCTCGACGCCCTTGCGGTTAGGCCCTACTAGTTTGGCCAATGGGTAAATCCCTTCAAGTTGATCTACTTGGATTTTCCTGTGGATGTTTGATCATTCAATGTATGTGAACCACATTAAAAAAAATACATATGATAGGTCCATCAAGAAAGGGAAAAATGGAAATGCATGATAATGGTGATGAAACAATAGGGCATAAAAAATAGTTAGAGAAAATGACATGAAATACTTACCTAGGTTGCTAGTAGTACAACTTGACTCATAATGTAATACATTTATCTAGAGGTAAATTATGAACACAAAATAGTATAATATAATAAGAGACAACAATTTAAAGTGTAGGCATAATCACAACTCCGGATGCAAGTGTTGCAATGCTTAAGGCAAGGTCACAATGCCCAAGGTAAGATGCTCCTCAAAAGTGATGATAATTGTTTCCAAATATGTGTAGGGTGAACATTATGTGACATGTTTTAGTATTTTGAAGACCCTTTTAACTTTTATCCCTTCCTAGCTTGACCATGGTGTGGACATCATTTGCCTTAATTCCAGGTGAAACCTATGAGACAAGACACATTTCCTAGGACTCAAGTTAGGTGTGTGTGATCTGGTGAGTGGTGTACAACGAAAAGGTGCTTTCATGAGTTAACCTTTATATTCATGCATAATGGGTGAAGAGGTCTTACCCTTAACTTTGAAAATCTAGGGGTTATCAATTTAATGTTTGAGGTTTTCTTTAGAGGGAGTGCTTAACGTTTTTTTTTTACTAGAGGAATCGACAATTAGGTTATTTTTGTATTCGTGTGACATGGTTTGATTTCAACCACTACCACCATAACCCCTAGGTGCCTACTTATGTCCCTTATGTAGACACAAGTAAATTGGGGGGATTTGAACTTTGAACCTCCAAGTATATAACACTTAATTCTCACAACCATCACCAATTGAGCCGCCCCTCGAAGGTTAGGTAGTGCTCAACATTACGGTACCATTCCTTGAGTCTTTTATTTATCATGCCTTTTATTTTTTATTTTCTTGGTCCCTTTATTTTTATTTTTTATTTTTAAATTTTAGAATGGGGTGTGGGAAAATTGAGCTTTTTAGCAAGGTGGCACATCTCATGCATATAAGTTAACTTTAGCTACGTCAACCTCGAGCATTTTAGCTCTTTGCTTTTGTTTATTTTTAGGCATTTTTGTACATGGGATATTATTTTGGATCTTGCTACAATGACATATGATAGGTCCATCTAACCTCAAGGGATACCTCTGTTAGTCGAGTTCTTGTTGCTAAGTACCTTTCCAATCGAGAGGTCATGATGACAAATCTCCTTGACGCCCTTGGTGTTAGGCCCCATTAGTTTGGCCAATGGGTAGATCCCTTTAGGTTGATCTACTTGGATTTTCCTGTGGATGTAGCGATCGCTCAATGTCTATGAACCACATTAAAAAAATACATATGATAGGTCCATCAAGAAAGGGAAAAATGGAAATGCATGATAATGGTGATGAACCAATAGGGCATAAAAAATAGTTAGAGAAAATGACATGAAATATTTACCTACGTCAACCTCGAGCATTTTAGCTCTTTGCTTTTGTTTATTTTTATGCATTTTTGTACATGGGATATTATTTTGGATCTTGCTACAATGACATATGATAGGTCCAGCTAGCCTCAAGGGATACCTTTGTTGGTCGAGTTCTCGTTGCTAAGTACCTTGCCAATCGGGAGGTCATGAGGACAAATCTCCTCGACGCCCTTGGGGTTAGGCCCTACTAGTTTGGCCAATGGGTAAATCCCTTCATGTTGATCTACTTGGATTTTCCTATGGATGTTTGATCGTTCAATGTATGTGAACCACATTAAAAATATATATATATGATAGGTCCATCAAGAAAGGGAAAAATGGAAATGCATGATAATGGTGATGAAACAATAGGGCATAAAAAATAGTTAGAGAAAATGACATGAAATACTTACCTAGGTTGCTAGTAGTACAACTTGACTCATAATGTAATACATTTATCTAGAGGTCAATTATGAACACACAATAGTATAATCTAATAAGAGACAACAATTTAAAGTGTAGGCATAATCACAACTCCGGATGCAAGTGTTGCAATGCTTAAGGCAAGGTCTGTAATGTTCCAAAATTTGCACATAGCAATTTGGAACATTAGATTTTGCTACTTTCACCTAGGAGAGGAATAAATGGGTAAGGAGGCCCATGAACCATGAAATTATGAATAAATTCCACCTTATTAAGGAAGAAGATCACCTTAGGAGCTGGTTTCACACTCCCAAGTGTGAACAAGGACAAATTAGATGGGGACATAGTCAAGTTTGACTAAGTCAACATGCATTCTTGAGGAGGAAGGAAACACTCAAGTAAACTAGCTCAATGTGAACAAGGAGCAGCTTAGACACACATATGAGAACTGGATTGAAGATCCTTTGGTATGAATAGAGGCATTGCAGGTGGATTGGGTCCAGTTGACCAAGTCAATAGTGTTGTCACAAAGAGGAGGGAAGCTAGCTAGGGCAGCGCAGTTTTGAAGGAGGAAGCTTCATGAAGAAGTCACCTCAACATTGTGTGGAGTTCGGGGTGAGGAGGCTCACCAAAGATAAAAGGAAGGCATAGCATCAAAGGAGGGGGATTAATGTATTTAGTTATTTTGGTCTTGAGACCAATGGCATGCTTCAGCTGTTTAACCGGTGTTGTTGCACTGCCTAGTGCAAGGAATTCCTATGCGGGAATTCCATCCTCTCTTTAGATCAGCTTGCTTAAGGGATCAAAGGGGAGTGATTTGAGCTTCATTTCTGTATTTGGCTTGAGGCCATTCATCTACATTCAGCCACAGTGCAGTCTCCTTCAGTAAACTGCGTCTTTTATGCAGGAGCAGCAACAGTAGAGCTGCATCCTTTTATTGTATGCTAATCTTTTAGGAGAAGGTGCTTATTTCCCTCCGGGAGCTCCAATAAGAAGGCCTAAGGCCATTCTTTGTATTATTCAGCATTTATATGTCATATTCAGTCATGTTTAATACAGTGTTGCAGTAAACTGCGTTATTTTCTGCAGTGCTGCTTTGTACATGCATTTTGCCGAAAACCTTTGTCGGGTGTCTTGTTTTGTTGTATAAGAGTGTAAACCTCCATTTCTCTATTGTTTGATTAGTATAGTTGCATATCAGACCTCTTCCTTCATTTGTTGCAGAAACCCTCATTATAGTAACACAGTCCTTGCTTTAGTAGTTGCTGCATGAGCTAGACTATGGGGTTTTGGGCTTATTTTAGCTACATTGACTTGGGAGATCTGTTTATATGAGCTAGAGTTAATTCTTTCACCTCTAATTATGCATGTGAACTGTATATCATGTCTTCTAAGGGATCCAAGTCCCATTTCTCACTTGCATAGCGTTATTTTCTAAAGACAACAGTTTTATGCCCTGTATTGCTGCATTTCCCTACCCGGGAGGGGGAATATAGGCCTATCTCTTGTTGAGGTTCTTTCATTTGCTGGGTTGATGTCATTTTACATCTATTTAGCTGCTCCACATTGCCAAGCTCATGATTTGTTGAAGCTCCACATTGATAATAACTCAAATTATTCCCAATAGTGTAGTTGTTCCCATTTTGGAACATTACAGTGGTATCAGAGTTGCCATCTTGGCTCAGCCTGTGGATCTCAGATCCAATCAGAAGATAAGAAGGAGAGGAGAACAAAATTATGGAGAGGATGAGCTTACTCTCATCCATTTTCAGATCTAAGAAGAAAGAAGGAGAGGAATGCATTGAAACTCCAAGAGGGTTTTACGGAGGAGAAAATTGCAGTAAGACCTCTAGAAGGTTTCAAGAAGCAAAAGAAAATGCATGCACTTCCTGTTCTTATGAAGGAATTCAAGAGCAAGGAGACCACTTAGAGCATGAAATCCTGAGTGCGAATACAAGTGCCAACCTAGGGCTTTCAGAGAGACCCTAGATTTTCCTTAGTTTATTCAACTGAGAGAAGAGAAAAGACCTTGCAACAAAGGAGAGATCAGAGGAAATAGATTCCTATTGTCTAAATTTGATGGGTCAACTACAGCAAGATCTGGGGCAAGAAAGCTTGAGGCATTCTTTATACTTCATCCAGTGGACGAGAGGGAGGCAGCAAAAGTTGCAGTGCTGCACCTGGAGGGTGAAGCCAATGCTTGGTGGTGCAGTCACTTAAGCTGCACAAGAGTGACTTCCTTTTCTGAGTTTACTCAAGCGTTGATCAGAACCTTTGATGGAGGGAGATTAGAGGAGAGTAGACCCACACCACCATGGGAGGAGGCAAGTACCAGCGCTGCCATGGCCTTGAGAGAGCAGCCTTCTACACTAGTAGTTGGATCAGCCAATACATTGAAGAAAGGACCTCTTGCAGCCATAGAAGATGTCCCAAAGGCTCACAAAGGTATGCATAAGTTTCCATGTCTTCACATTTCAGAAAATTTTATGGAAAGGGTTGGAGATTTGTTTGCATATGGTCCAGGATCAAATGGTATTGCTGAGATAGAGAAAAAGGATTGCACTGCACTGTGCAAGCTTGGAGGGTTCACAGGAGATTTGAACCCTCAACCTCATGTATCACTGATGAGTTACACACAACTCTTGTGGTTGGAGTGTGAATTCTTGGAGGATGGAGTGAATTTTTCTCCAAGCAAATTCATGCAGAACCACATGTTCATCCAGGAGTTGACACATGAGACAGCCAAAGCACCCTAGAGGAGGGTTACAACGCTGTCAAGAGATAGCAGTAAGGAGGCTTTGCCTTCAGCTCCTTTGTGTCCCTATGGATTCAAGATGATCATTGGTGAGAGATATTCTCTAGGAGGTCTCCAAGGAGTTGCATTTCAGCATTCCATGGAATGCAAGGAGAAGAGATTGATATGGGAGGATGGTGATCTTCTTTGGATGGGTACCAGGATGGAGAATGGTAGGAGGCATCCATTGGTGGATAAGTGGAAGTGGATAGAGAGCAAGAAGCTAGAGAGCTACTTGCAAATCTATGATACTGGGCAGCAAGAGGAAAGACTGCGTTGGCTACTCTTGAGAGAGTTTGGCCATCATGTGGCATATCCTTCTTCTAAGGGTGTGAGGGAGGAGGATACTTGGCAGAGTACTTGCATCATGGGGCAACAAGGAGAGTGGATGCATTATGATGATACGGTCATTTTTTTTTCACTGCATCAGTTGTATGATGGAGGTATGATGAGGCAGCAAGGACATTTGTTGCTTAGGATGATTGAGAGAGGGCAAGGACAGAGTTGCTCTCACATTTTGCATGATGTTGCAATGGGAGGAGATGGAAACATTATGGGAGGAGTCTTTGACATTGGACATGTCAGAGAATGGATTTATGAGTTGGCAGGAGCCTAGTTGCATAGGCCAACAATGCTGTCACTTTGGAGAATGAGCTTGTTGATGAGGTGTTCCTAGGATCACTTCATATTTGATGCACTTGGCAAGCATAGAGGAGATGAGATTGGTAGAATGGTGGATGAACTCCTCAGCTATTGTGGTATGTTTTCCTTGACTTGGATTTCCAAGCATGAGAAGGGGGATTTTCATGCAGCATGTGGTTTATTCCTCTTCATATGGGTATGTCATGCCACTATGGAGGTTTTATCTATGGATCTTGTCATCATCTTGCTTCCATCACATGGTAAGAAATCTGTTTTTGCACTTATTGATTGTTCAACACTCTATTTGAATACTCTTACCATTTCCTTGCAGTGCATTGCTCTACAAAGGGGCAAATTTCTCCTTAGGCTCCATGGACCATTGTTGGCCAGCTATTATGATGGAGACAACCATCTATTTTATGATTTGGGGCAAGTGTTTGGTTACTCCTTGATACACTCAGCCATTTACTGCTTGTTGGTAGATGTGGTGACTGACACAACTAGCCATCTATCAAGAAACAACTTGCCATGCTATTTTCTAAAGCTGCAGTGGGGAAGACTACGCTGTGACCACTTGGGAGATTGTTGGTACCCTCCAGCACTACATAGAACCTTCAGTATTTCTCTCAGTATGCTACTGATCATGATCCTATTTGCTGATATTGTCCTTGCCTCTATGAGGAGCATGATTGGAGGAGGAACACATGGAGTGGGTGTGTTCTTGGGGGAGGAGCATCCCCACACTTTTTGCATTACATGCTCTAAGGGGAGCATGAGAAGGGACATGGCCTCTACAACAACATTTTTGTCTCTTAATGAGGAGGGCCAAGAGATGGATGGATGCCACATGGTGGTGATATCTTGTCCATCATGTATGAGATGATTTGGGCCAGCTTGATGCACAGTGCTGGAAGAGGGACCTTTGGAGGTCTAGATTCCTTCTTTCCATTTGAGGGCAACATGATGGCAACCCAAGATCAACAAATCCTTTACACTTGTCTTAAGTGGAGAGGAAAGGAGCGTGGGGTAGACTACTATGTCCACCATGACCAGACTTTCATCCCACCCTCTTTGCCGAAGCTTCAGGTGGAGGATGATTTGCATGAGTTACCATTTTGGAGGGTGGCTCATTTTGCTTGGTTGATAGCTTGGGGAGGAGAGATTCAAATGGGGATGATGAATTTAAATCTATATCAGCCCTTATGCCCCAAGAGAACCTTCAAACAACCCATTGTTTCCTCCATGGATGAAACACTGTCACATAATGCCAGCTATTTGGATAGCTTACACACTTGGGAGAGGCAACTTGGAGATACATTGATGATGCAGCACCTTGATCCTTGGGAGACTTCATTTTATGAGGGTGCTACAAGGGAGAAGGGGATTCTCTTCCGTCCTATCCTTGCAGTTGCTTGAGGACAAGAAACATTTGGGAGGGGAGGACTGTAATGTTCCAAAATTTGCACATAGCAATTTGGAACATTAGATTTTGCTACTTTCACCTAGGAGAGGAATAAATGGGTACGGAGGCCCATGAACCATGGAATTATGAATAAATTCCACCTTAGTAAGGAATAATATCACCTTAGGAGCTGGTTTCACATTCCCAAGTGTGAACAAGGACAAATTAGAAGGGGACATAGTCAAGTTTGACTAAGTCAACATGCATTCTTGAGGAGGAAGGAAACACTCAAGTAAACTAGCTCAATGTGAACAAGGAGCGGCCTAGACACACATATGAGAACCGGATTGAAGATCCTTTGGTATGAACAGAGGCATTGTAGGTGGATTGGGTCTAGTTGACCAAATCAACATCGCTGTCACAAAGAGGAGGGAAGCTAGCTAGGGCAGCGCAGTTTTGAAGGAGGAAGCTTCATGAAGAAGTCACCACAACATTGTGTGGGGTCTGGGGTGAGGAGGCTCACCAAAGATAAAAGGAAAGCATAGCATCAAAGGAGGGGGATTCATGTATTCAGTTATTTTGGTCTTGAGACCAATGGCATGCTTCAGTTGTTTAGCCTGAGTTGCTTCTCTGCCTAGTACAAGGAATTCCTGTGTGGGAATTCCATCCTTTCTTTAGATCAACTTGCTTAAGGGATCAAAGGGGAGTGATTTGAGCTTCATTTCTGTATTTGGCTTGAGGCCATTCATCTACATTCAGCCACAACGCAACCTCCTTCAGTAAAATGCGTCTTTTATGCAGGAGCAGCAGCAGTAGAGCTGCATCCTTTTATTGTATGCTAATTTTTTAGGAGGAGGTGCTTATTTCCCTCCGGGAGCTCCAATAAGAAGGCCTAAGGCCATTCTCTGTATTATTAAACATTTATATGTCATATTCAGTGATGTTTAATACAGTGTTGCAGTAAACTGCGTTATTTTCTACAGTGCTACTTTGTACATGCATTTTGCTGGAAACCTTTGCCGGGTGTCTTGTTTTGTTGTATAAGAGTGTAAACCTCCATTTCTCTATTTTTTGATTAATATAAGTTGCATATCAGACCTCTTCCTTCATTTGCTGTAGAAACCCTCATTAGAATAACGCAGTCCTTGCTTCAGTAGTTGCTGCATGAGCTAGACTATGGGGTTTTGGGATTATTTTAGCTACATTGACTTGGGAGATCTGTTTATATGAGCTAGAGTTATTTCTTTCACCTCTAATTCTGCATGTGAACTGTATATCATGTCTTCTAAGGGATCCAAGCCCCATTTCTCACTTGCATAGCGTTATTTTCTGAAGACAACAGTTTTATACCTTGTATTGCTGTATTTCCCCACTCGGGAAGGGGAATACATGCCTATCTCTTGCTGAGGTTCTTTCATTCGCTGGGTTGATGTTATTTTACATCTATTGAGCTGCTATATATTGTGAAGCTCATGATTTGTTGAAGCTCCACATTGGTAATAACTCAAATTATTCCCAATAGTGTAGTTGTTCCCATTTTGGAACATTACAAGGTCACAATGCCCAAGGTAAGATGATCCTCAAAAGTGATGATAATTGTTTCCAAATATGTGTATGGTGAAAATTATGTGACATGTTTTAGTATTTTGAAGACCCTTTTAACTTTTATCCCTTCCTAAGCTTGTGGAGTATAAAAACTCTGGTAAAACTTGATAAATATATATTATTAAAGATGAAAGATGAGATGATTACAATGAGGGATCGCCTGGGCTTTAAATATAGCCTCAAGGTGTCCCTTGGTGAAGAGGCATGATCTTTGATCATGCCTTTTCAGTTAATAACCTAAGATAACTAAACCTAATTAATAAATAATAAAATATACATAACATTGCCCCCTTCTTAAGATGCTTTGTCCTCAAAGCATACGTAATGATGGGTGTTGCTGGCGAAACGCTTCAGACTCCCAAGATGCTTCTTCAATGGGCAAGTCCTTCCACTTGATTAAATATTCGGTAACAACACGAGAGCGCAGCTTCTTATCACGAGTAGATAGGATACCCTCGGGCTCTAGAACGAGCTTGCCTTCATCATCCAAAATGGGAAGTGTTGTTTGGGGCAACTGATGGTCACCCAATGCCTTTTTTAAGCAGGACACATGGAAAACATTGTGAACACGACCGGTATCGGGAAGGCTCAACCCATAAGCGACTTGACTGATCTTTTTAATAATTTGATACGGACCATAAAACTTTGGAGCTAATTTATTTTTTCCTTTTTGTTTAAGGGACAACTGCTTGTATGGTTGAAGCTTGACAAACACCCAATCTCCAACTTCAAATGATCTCTCAGTGCGATTACGGTCAGCTTGTTGCTTCATACGATTCTGTGCAACACTCAAATTATCTTTTAGAATTTGGACGACCTTTTGGTGTTCTTCTAATTGATTTTTTACTGCTGGCAAGTTAGTTTGAATTGAAGCAAAATCTTTCCACTTCGGAGGCTCATATCCATATAGAGCCTGGAACGGAGTCATTTTTGTCGATGTATGGTAAGTAGAATTATACCACCATTCAGCAAGATGCAACCATTGGACCCACTTGTTTTGTTTCTCCGTAGCATAACACCGTAGGTAGGCTTCCAAACATTTATTAACAACCTCTGTTTGCCCATCTTTTTGAGGGTGATAAGCTGAGCTCATATTGAGATAGGTTCCAACATGGTTGAACAATTCCTTCCAAAAGTTTCCCTTAAATTTGGCATCCCTGTCACTAACAATAACCTTCGGAAAGCCGTGTAGTTTATAAATATATTTGCAGAATATCTTTGCAATTTTCTTTGCAGAGTCTGTTTTTTTAATAGCGATGAAGTGAGCATACTTAGTGAGTCTATCTACTACAACGAAGATCTTATCCTTACCATCTGATACAGGTAATCCTTCAATAAAATCCATCGATATTTCTTCCCACTTCTGGGCCAGAATATTTAAGGGATGAAGTAAGCCAGGTTTCATAATGTTTTCAGTTTTATTTCTTTGACACTTGTCACATTCTGCAACATATTTTTGAATATCGTGACTCATACCCTTCCAGAAAAATGACTGACGTGCATTGTAGTAGGTTTTGAAATATCCTACATGTCCCGATGACATGGAATCATGTGATTCCTTGAGTATTTTTGATATAAACTTGGATTTGGAATTTAGATAAATTCTCCCTTTGTACCATAAGATATCGTTCTTCCATTCAAATTTTGAATACCCTGGGAGATTGTTGATTATAGCCAACATGTCCGGATCTTTGGCATACTCACTTCTAATCTCATTAAGCCATTCAGGCACTACAATTGAAACTGCAAGTAATGTTGTCTCCTCATCTTTTCGAGACAGGGCATCCGCTACTACATTGTCCTTTCCTTTTTTGTGTAATATCTCCATGTCAAAAGCGGCAATCTTCTCGATCCACTTTTGTTGTTCTTCAGAGAGTGTTTTTTGCTGAAGGAGATATTGAAGACTGTTATGATCAGTTCGGATGGAAAATTTACTTCCTAACAGATATTGTCTCCATTTGGCTAATGCATGCATAATTGCGAGCATTTCCTTACTGTATGTGGACTTGAGACGCTCACGTTTGTTTAATTTTCTGCTTTCAAAAGCAATAGGGTGCCCTTCTTGCATTAATAATGCACCAATACCGAATCCCGAGGCATCACATTCAATGATAAATGGTTTAGAAAAGTCAGGAGTTGCCAATACTGGTGCATTAGCCATTACTTCCTTCAAATCTTCAAAACATTTCCCTGCTTCTTCATTCCACTTAAACGAATTTTTCTTTAGAAGATTTGTAAGAGGTGCAGTTCGATGTGCATAATCTTTAATAAATCTTCGATAATATCCCGTTAATCCTAGAAATCCTCTGAGCTTGGATATGTTCACTGGTTTATTCCATTCCCTTATAGCCTTAATCTTAGAAGGATCCACTTTTACTCCTTCATGGGATATTAGGTGTCCCAGATATTCAACTTCTTCTTTTCCAAAGGTGCATTTGGATTTTTTTGCATAAAATTGATGGTCTTCTAGTAACGTGAGAACCTTATCCAGGTGTTGCAAATGCTCCCTCCAAGTTTTACTATAAATCAAGATGTCATCAAAAAATACTAATACAAATTTCCTGAGATATGGACGAAATAATTCGTTCATAGTGGCTTGGAACGTCGCTGGTGCATTTGTTAACCCAAAGGGCATTACTTTAAATTCATAATGACCTTCATGTGTTTGAAATGCAGTTTTTGGTATATCTTCCAATCTAATCCGGATCTGGTAATAACCTGACCTTAAATCTAATTTAAAGAAAAATTTTGCGCCATGGAGTTCATCCAACATTTCATCGATAAAGGGAATTGGAAACTTATTTTTAATGGTTATCTTATTTAATCCTCTATAGTCAATGCATAGCCGAAATGATCCGTCTTTTTTTCTTACCAATATAACTGGGGCAACATACGGACTCTTACTTTTTGAAATGACCCCACATTTTAAAAGGTCTTGGATTATCTTCTCAATTTCCGTTTTATGGTGATGTGGGTAGCGATACGGCTTGATGTTAACAGGGTCTGATCCTGCCTTAACTTCTATGGTATGTTCGATTTCCCTATGAGGAGGCATCTTCATAGGTAGATCTTGAAATACCTTCTCATGTTTTTGAACTATAGCTTGTACCTCCTGTGATTCTTCGTGGTTGACTTTTGTAGATAACATCTCTAAATGATGACATTCGACTATATAGGCAGGCGCTCCCTTTCGGATCATCTTCATCATCTGGGATGATGATACGATTTGATTTTCTCGGGCTTGGAATCCAAATAGCTTGTGCTTCCGCCCTTCCCACCTAAAGCTTATAAACTGCTTCTGATGGTTGGCCGAATAAGTACCCAAGGTTTGTAACCACTGAATTCCTAAAACCACATCTACTCCTCCGAGTGGTACGACATAGAATGGAGATTCTAAATTAAAGTCTTTAATCTGCAATTTGACTTTATGGCATTTTCCTACCTGTTCAATCTTCTTACCATCGGCCACCATTACCTTCATATTAGGCATGGGAAAGGTAAAGAGGTTAAGTCTTTTGGCCATGGTTGAGTCTAGAAAATTGTGCGTGCTGCCTGTGTCTATGAGAACCATTACGTTGTTTTTCTTTATATGTCCCCTTAATTTTAGTGTCTGCGGTTGTGATATACCTGTCATTGCTGATAATGACACTTGCGGGGTGCTGTCACCATCTACTTCAGGGGAGAATTCTAGGGTATCTTCTATCCCTTCTATGTCCGAATCATCATTGTCAGAATCATTAGTTGCTTCACAGTTATACAGATTTTTTTCTTTCCCATTAGCACATCTGTGCTTAGGGTCCCATTTTTCGCCACAACGTTTGCATTTGCCTTCTTTTATTCTTTGTATTTCCAGGTTAGATTTGTCTCCTTCACGCAGGCGAGGTGGAACATATTTCATGTTATCTTCTTTTGCAGATTGAGGAAACCGTCGCCTTGAATATACTTTTTCTGGTTTCGTTAATCTTTCAAACTTCTTTTCAGCAGCTTTTGCTTTTTGCCTTGCTACTTCTACAGACGTAATTTCATGAAGTTCTAGTTCTTCCTGTATGTGGATTTTAAGTCCTGAGATGTAAGATTGGATTAGACGAGATTCCGACAATCCGGGTACACGTGTTGCCAAAGTCTCCCATTCTCGCGTGTACTCATCCACATCTCCTTTTTGGCGTAATTTGATAAACGTTGAAAAGAATTTTTCTTCTTTTATGCCTTGAAATCTTTTGAAGAACGCATCCTTAAATTTCCTCCAACTGATAGCGAGCGTAGTCTTTTTCCACCACATATACCAATTATATGCTTCTCCTTCCATTTTCATGGAAGCATGTTTAATTTTTTCATCATCACTAGTAATGTCATAAATTTCAAAATATTCTTCTTCCTTATTAAGCCACGCAACGCTATTCTTTTCATTACCATCAAATTTGGGTAGGTCAATCTTGGCTTTGCGCTGATATGCTAATGGTGGAACAAGAAGGGGATATTGATTAGCGAATGCATTCCAGAGCTGCTTGTTTTGAAAATCTGCATTACTATCTTCTTGATGATGTGGAGAATCAATCTTTTTCTGATGATCTTCCGAGTTCCCTGAATCTGCGGAATTATTTTGTTGATTTGGTTCCCTGTTAGGAGATGTTGGGGATTGTGTCTGACTCAACTTATCTATTTTATCATTTAGCTTGTTGAAGAGTTCTGTCATATTGTTCATTGCTTCGTTCTGCTTTTCTGTGGCTTCATGATGGTTTAGCCACATTTGTCTTTCCATTCGATTTGTCGTATCATGGATTTTTTTGATGTCGTTGGAGTGCCCTGAAACTGTACCTTCCAGATTGACTAGTCTTTTTCCGAATTCTTCGGAATTGTTATTAATTTGCTTCTCAAGATCTCCTAATTTCTTCTAGAACTCCGCCATCGACATTGACGACGACATCGAGCGTGTATGAGGTGGAGAATACCTTTCTGCCAGTTTCTCCTCCTTTTTCTTTTAAAATTAATTAATTAATATTTAATTAATTAATTAATTTTTTTTTAATTTTTTTTTTTTTAAATTAATTAATTATTTTTTTTTTTTTTTTTAAACTTGATAAATATATATATATAATTTTTAATTAAAAATTATATAATATATATGATTTAATTATATAATTATTATATATATATAATTATTAAATGGAAATTATATAATATATAATTGAACTATATAATTATAATATATATATATATAATTTCAATTAAATTGTATAATATATATTTTATATATAATTAAAAAAAAAATCGTGTTGTGCCCGTTCACTGTTTGACCGGAATCGACACGCTGTTTCGTGTTTTTTTTTTTTTGACACGAAATTAAACTGGCCGGTTGCTGTCGGGCGGAGTGTGCGGACGGGTAGGGCAGCGGATAACTTCGGAAAGTGCTGAACCTTCTCTGTTGCACGACGTTCAGAGACAAGAGCCTCTTCGTAGGTTAGATTTGTCTTTCCTGACACTTACATATCCATACCCTCTGGCGGTAAAGATTTATCCGTTCCAAATATTCTTGATAATCCCTGAAGATTTCTTTCGTAAATCGAATTTGAAACACCTGTTCCAGTTTAACGCTGCGCTGTTTAATTGCTGGTGTATATTTGCCGCCGTTTAATCGCTATGTATATTTGCTGATACCATCGACCTGCGGCCTCTGTAGTCTACGACAAATCTCAACCTTACTGCACCCTTCGTTATGCTCAATGAACTTATCAAGATGTATTGTATTGCAGCAGACAACATATGCAGAGAGCCAGATATTTTATAGTTTGAAAAAATCTGTAAGCTTGACCATGGTGTGGACATCATTTGCCTTAATTCCAGGTGAAACCTATGAGACAAGACACATTTCCTAGGTCTCAAGTTAGGTGTGTGTGATCTGGTGAGTAGTGTACAACGAAAGGGTGCTTTCATGAGTTAACCTTTATATTCATGCATAATGGGTGAAGAGGTCTTACCCTTAACTTTGAGAATCTAGGGGTTATCAATTTAATGTTTGAGGTTTTCTTTAGAGGGAGTGCTTAACATTTTTTTTTTACTAGAGGAATTGACAATTGGGTTAGTTTTGTATTCGTGTGACATGGGTTTGATTTCAACCACTACCACCATAACCCCTAGGTGCCTACTTATGTCCCTTATGTAGACACAAGTAAATGGGGGGGATTTGAACTTCGAACCTCCAAGTATATAACACTTAATTCTCACAACCATCACCAATTGAGCCGCCCCTTGAAGGTTAGGTAGTGCTCAACATTATGGTACCATTCCTTGAGTCTTTTATTTATCATGCCTTTTATTTTTTTATTTTCTTGGTCCCTTTATTTTTATTTTTTATTTTTAAATTTTAGAATGGGATGTGGGAAAATTGAGCTTTTTAGCAAGGTGGCACATCTCATGCATATAAGTTAACTTTAGCTACATCAACCTCGAGCATTTTAGCTCTTTGCTTTTGTTTATTTTTAGGCATTTTTGTACATGGGATATTATTTTGGATCTTGCTACAATGACATATGACAGGTCCATCTAGCCTCAAGGGATACCTCTGTTAGTCGAGTTCTTGTTGCTAAGTACCTTTCCAATCAGGAGGTCATGATGACAAATCTCCTCGACGCCCTTGGCGTTAGGCCCTGCTAGTTTGGCCAATGGGTAGATTCCTTTAGGTTGATCTACTTGGATTTTCCTGTGGATGTAGTGACCGCTCAATCTCTATGAACCACATTAAAAAAAACACATATCATAGGTCCATCAAGAAAGGGAAAAATGGAAATGCATGATAATGGTGATGAACCAATAGGGCATAAAAAATAGTTAGAGAAAATGACATGAAATACTTACCTACGTCAACCTTGAGCATTTTAGCTCTTTGCTTTTGTTTATTTTTAGGCATTTTTGTACATGGGATATTATTTTTGATCTTGCTACAATGACATATGATAGGTCCATCTAGCCTCAAGGGATACCTCTTTTGGTCGAGTTCTTGTTGCTAAGTACCTTTCCAATCGGGAGGTCACGATGACAAATCTCCTTGACACCCTTGGGGTTAGGCCTTGCTAGTTTGGCCAATGGGTAGATCCCTTCAGGTTGATCTACTTGGATTTTCTTGTGGATGTAACGACCACTCAATTTCTGTGAACCACATTAAAAAAATACATTTGATAGGTCCATCAAGAAAGGGAAAAATATAAATGCGTGATAATGGTGATGAACCAATAGGGCATAAAAAATAGTTAGAGAAAATGACATGAAATACTTACCTAGGTTGCTAGTAGTACAACTTGACATATAATGTAATACATTTATCTAGAGGTCAATTATGAACACAAAATAGTATAATCTAATAAGAGAACAATTTAGAGTATTATGAGCCATTATATAATACACGATAATCACTATTTTGATGATCACTATTCCCCAGGACCCACATTCAAAAGGAATAGTCATCATGTGTTAGAGGAAGAGCATAATATATAAATTTACTTTGTACAATCTCCATTAAAGGCATGTCATCATGAAGGTTCGCTGAGCAAATGCAAGGAACATTTTTGGAAAATATCTATGGATAAACATAAATCCATATTTGGAATTTTTTATGGTGACTCATTATGAAAGAAACGTTCCTAGTATAAAAAATACTCAACTCAATTATAAACTACAAAGATGAAAAAAGTAGTCCTGTAGTATACATTATTCTATTTGACTATTTTGTTTTTATACCTTGAAATTATATCTTGGTGTCTTTTATATTTAACTAGTTATATATATGATGTAACTTTCATAACAAGCAATACATTTAAGTGTTTTTTTATATTTGATTTGTTAAATATCAGGTAACTTTTATGTTAGGGGAGAACATCTAGCTCCAACATGGAGACACACACTTAAGATAAAGTGCATGAGAACCTCAAAAATCTTTAGAACTCCAAGACTCGTACTTTGCACCAATGATCAAAATGTATTAATGCTCAAATCAAAGAGATTAGTCCAACAAGGTAGGGTGAAATGATCACCTTAGTTTAGAAATAAAAAATACATATGTATTATTATTATAATAGACAAAACAACGTGAATTGCAACTATCTAATGATGCATGATGTCAAACAATAATTCAAAAGGAAGAAAGAAAAACAAAATGCATAAAGAAGAAG
Organism: Pinus albicaulis; assembly: GCA_034641835.2. Lineage (NCBI taxonomy): Eukaryota > Viridiplantae > Streptophyta > Pinopsida > Pinales > Pinaceae > Pinus > Pinus albicaulis. The sequence continues at coordinate 1,153,380,289 of CM076575.1, read as the reverse complement.
AGGAAATTTAACTAATGTATTGCTTCTAACAAGCTTATTCATCGTACTCCACTACTATTTCTAACACTAAATGCCATTTGTAAAGTAAAGATGCAGAAGTTGCTCGTTAATTGACAAATGCAACTTGACCTATAAGACTTCTTTTTAAATCCCAAGTTTTGTAATTTGTAATTACTATTTATAATGTTGGAAATGGCTAGCATTGACATCTTGGCAAACTTTATGTGATGCAATATGTATTTTATTTAATACAGTGCCAAAAGCTGAAGAAAATAGAAACAAACAAGACTCCAAATCTAAGAGGAAGCTATGTGTGGGAATGGGAAGTTTCCTATTTTTCCTTAATTTAAATGTCCAAATTTCATATTTGGTAGTTGAACTACCCAATTTCTAGAAATTATGGGAAGTAATGGGGAGTGGTATTGAACTTATTTTGAGGTATAAGCTACATACCAATCCTGGAGATTTTAAAATTGATCACACAACTCTAGGCAAGGACCACAAATTCTCATATAGGCAAGTGTGGTGCAAAGGAATGAGAAATGGCAATGTGCGCTATTGTATAGAGTAGAGTGTGTGAATGTAGTTGGTAATAGAAAAACAAGATGAGAAGAGCATGTAATCTATGAAAGAAGATATAGAGCCACACATGGGCGTTGATAGTGTGACTTTGAACAAAAGGTGATAAAAATCCTTCTGAGTCACAATGACCTATGTGGAGCGGTGAATTTAGTTGAATTGGGTAAATAATTCAATTTTGAAGCCTTCAACTTGACCTAGAGGGACAAGATAACTACTAATGAGTTTGTTTGAATTGAGAACAAAAAGCACTGAGAAAGGGGAAGTATCGAGAAATTACTGGACTAGAGGACTCCATTTTGTGTTGTGCAAGCTTGTTGCACAAACTAACTATTAACATGCCTTGGCTTAGTGGTTAAAAGGTAACATTCTAATTTTTGTGTGTGATAGAGTACCTTGACTTCAACTCTATTAGCCCCTGAGTGAGTTACCTCTTAAGGCATTAGATTTGGCTAGGGGATGGCCAACTGTAAGAAAATTGAAGTGTAGCTAAGCCTATGATCTAGATCAGATTATTATATGTTTTTCATATATCTTGATGCTTTTAGAGTGGAAAACATGGAGGAATAATCTCACGGGACTATTTTTACCGGTGGGACCCAATTTGGAAAATTGGGGTCTGGAATGTTTTAGGAGCATTTTGAGGCATCAAACGATGTTTCTTTGGGGTAAAAATTTGTCTCTTTAATGCTGCAATTTTTTTCTTCATATTCTACACAAAGAGACCTTTCCAATGGCGCAATAATTGCCTCAATTAGAGCCTGTATGAAAAAGTTATGCTACACGAAACTTCACCTTCCTGTTTTCACCAACATAATTCAATAGGATGCCACATTAGACCACATTACTCAAGCAAAAGGGGCTAGCCACATGATCATGATGATAAAGACTCTAGAAGAGTCCATATTGTAACTCTAGTTAAGAGTTGAGGAAGTCAAACCTAACCACTAGTAGGCTATTGTGTTGTGTTATAACTGGGCCACTAGGAAGAAAATGAGTTCCATTTTTTTCTAGTGCATTTGTTGCATAGATGAACATAGTGGACGAGAGGGATAGTGAGAGAGTACATAAAGAGAATTTGTGCATTATAGTAGCCCACATGCCACAAGCCTTACTTCTTTGTACTCGCAACAATTTTCTATTTAGAGGAAGACGGAAGTGCGGCCTCACCTCTAGCTGAGTTTTGTCCTGAAAAATTTCCCAAGTTAAATCTTGTGTCAAATCGTTTCTTTTAAACTTTTATTTTTCTGTTCTCTATCTTCTGCATAATTATAATTTACATGCATTCACAAGAAACAATAATTTACAGATCTAGAAATCTAAAGATAAATAAATCTAAGTATAAATTTTAGATTTTAAGTATAATTTATCATATATGTTGTGACAAACTGTCCAATAGAATATCCATGTCAATTTTGGGATCATATTGGTATTAGAGCGGTTTTCTTTGGGTATATTGTGGATATTTGTGGTGAATCTAGATCGTCTAAGCCAAATTGAAGTCATAAAACCCTAGTCATGGAAGACAAATCTATGAATAACACTTGTGATCCTGCAGAGAAGAGATTTTCATGAATGAAAGCAAAATTTACATATATAAGACGTAATTTGAATCTCCTATGTCATCCCTAAGCAATAAGCTTGGGTTATTTTTAGAAGATGAGGGTTCTAATGAAAAGGACCAATTAGAGGGGAGATCAGGAGATCACAAAGAAACATAGAACGAGTTGAAGAGAGAACCCAAAGTAGATCAACTCAGTTCAAGTGTCGTGAACCATTCACAATCCCTGTTCAAAATGGAAGTGAAGGTAGATATCAAGCCATACTAAGGTGAGCTCTGAAGCTAAATGCTAGTTGCAACAATTTGAAGTTTATTTCAGTGTTCCTCATATAGAGGAAGAACAACATATTTCATTTGTGCGACCGAAATTAGAGGGCTAGGCCTTGACTTGGTGATAAATCCACATAGAGACCTTGAGGTTGGATGGAGATCCTCCAGTGACTAAGTAGGAGGACTTTAAAACCCTCATAAATTCACAATATCACTTTATCGAGTATGTAGAGGACTAGTGGATCGAGTGGCACTACTTTAGGAAAAAGCAAGGGAAAAGTGTATAAGAGTACACCACAAAATTAAAAAACATGGCCATAATGCTGGGTATCTCCCCAAAGTATTGTTGGAAATAATAAGAGGGGGGTGAATCAGTATTTCACTTCAATCAATTAATTTTAACTTCAATATCATTTATTACCATTAGCATTCGATTAAAAACATAAGTTAGCATTACGTCACATGAACAAATAACAACATGATTCAACAATCCACAACAACCAAGACAATAAACAAGAGATTTCTAGGTGGAAACCATTTCGAGAGAAAAACCACCAAATGCTTCTTAATGTAGGTCTTCAAAATTTACATTAATAAGAAGCTTAGGTTCCAATATTTTTAGCATCAACTGAAGGACGATCTAACCCCCTAGTTTACAAGCTCTAACTTGAAGGATGCTCCAATGTCTTGATTTAAAAACTCCAACATGAAGGACACTCCAACGACCCTGATTTACAAGCTCCGACTAGAAGGACGCTCCAACTCCTCAGCTTCAACTGAAAGGATGATCCAACACCCTACACATGTTCCAACTTGCCTTAACATAACCCTTCTGCCCTGAAGTTCTCTCAGGCTACAACCTGAAGCAAACTCCACTCTCTGCCTTGCACCTCCTTGTCACCATGATAAAAAATATAGAAGAACAAATGGATTACACTGGATTACTACTCAACCACAACTATCCATACTACTGTTGTACTGCCTTTTCTCTTGTCATATAACTTCCACTTCTGTCATTAATAATTCAAGAACATTACCGACTATATAACCATTCTCTGCTTAGCATCAATAACTCTTTCGTGTGCAATCCTTGCCCCAACAACTCTTCTTAGAACGATTTCAAAAACCCTAGCGCAATATAATAGTAGCAGTCCAAAACCATAGATGCCCCGCAACAATTATAACCCTAGGAAACAAATTTGATCATGTTTATCACACTACTTAAACCATGAATCCTGATCTCAGAAACAATATTGATTCTTCTCTACTCACCATAGATGTCATGAAGCTGTGAAACCATAACAATATCCTTTGACCATCAACATACACATCCACTCTCTTAGCTCAACCAACAAATAGATATGCTTGATACGACACCTGCTCACTGCTCAACAAACACACCTTCACAAAATAAAAATAAAACAACTATACATAGCATATGTATTCTCTCATAAACTTTGTCCTCAACCATATACATACATTAAATTGGCATCCTCTCTCAGCCGTGTGAAAGCTTAACACAATTTACTGTCTCTATTCTTCAAAAGACATTACAGGGCTTATGACAATACATCGCAGTTGTACGAACTCACTGCAACATACTTACTGACAATTCTTCACTTTCTATAGTACATCAAGCCTTACAAGCATTAGTAGCATCATCTATAGCTCTTTGCAACACTTATACAATAAATCTCTGATAATAGTCTGCAACAAAATTGATCCAATGCTCTATAGTATCCTCATTCTATGATGCTCATAAGAAACAAGTATACAAAACCATAAGAAACAAGTATATACCTTGACCTCCATGCTCAGCTAATTATTAGATGCTATTTCATCTCAATCATATAATTTCAAATCACAATCCATACACATAATGTGTATAGGGACTTCAGTGGGTTCTATTCACACTTCATGACATTACAAGGTTATTCACAGGTTTCACTTCAATAGTGCACAATATTTCGTTCTTTATTGACCATTGACTTGTATTTTTATGTTCTTGCATTGTACCTTTTATATTCATGCATTGTATTTTTCAGTGTTGCGAACATCTCGATAACGTCCTAGTTATATCTCGAAATCAAGATTTTTTGGCCTAGCCGATGTTTTCCAATTTTTACAGATATTTTGATGGTATCTTAATTTTGTCGATGTTTGTCGATTTTTACCAATATTTTACTAATTTTTACTATTTTTTGGTTTTTCGAACCCTTGTCGATTTCATCCCAATGTCGATGTTCGCAACATTGTTATTTTTATAGGAGACCGTTTGGTTCTCCCACATTGTATGGACATCATTGTACTCAATAGTGCCTTTGACCTACTTTGTGGTCATTAGTTAGACATAAATATAATTATCTTATCTTATCTTATCCAAACAATATACTACACAAAGAACTCAACTACACATGTTTTCATCATCCCACAAGTTGGTTAGCATCTAAAATTTTTATTGCACCCATGCAAAGGTGGCGTACGGCTCCAAATCGCACTCTGTTTAATTGCAGGCTATACACCACATTGCAGATGGTATGCATTATTGGAAAATTCAATATTTTTTAGATGCTAGATCACACTATCCAATAATATGGGAAATTACCAATCAAGAGTAAGAAATGAGGAAAAATGCGCGCGCACACACACACACACGCATATATATATGAAATGAGATGAAATTTTACTAAAAATAGTTTATGGGACTATGAATTCTCTATTTTTCGCCTTTTGCATTTCAGATCTTTTTTTATTCAAATTTATGATGAGCTGGCCCAACCTTCCAACAATCTCATCGTTGAAAAGACAATGCTAAGAAACCAATGCTAACATATTCCCATAAAAAGACAATGCCAAGAAACTGATGCTAACATATTCCCATAACTTTCTCTGATGTTTTTGAACACATCACATTCCAAAATGAAATGTTCCAATTTCACTGCCCCAGACGTGCAAAATGTACACACTCGTTCTTTCCAATCTTCTTTAAGCATTTTCCACTGTCATGTTTCACAGACATGCAAAATGTACACACTCGTTCTTTCCAATCTTCTTTAAGCATTTTCCACTGTCATGTTTCACAGACATGCAAAATGTACACACTCGTTCTTTCCAATCTTCTTTAAGCATTTTCCACCGTCAAGTTTCACACAAAAGATGATGCGAATTAATTCTTAACTGAGTAATAAAAACCTTTACCCTCCACAAAATGTAAGAAAATATCAGTGTATGCAAATATCTCATCAAAATTAATCACTACAGAATTTATTTTCAATCCCATAGGTTTCTTATATCGAACACCATTAAGTCAAGATTTGCATGAAATTGAACTTTCTGAAGTTTGAAAAGAGTACAAAAATTTCACAAGGGTCACGATCTTTATTAATGATGTCCCAAGTCTTGGATGAATTGTCGTTTTCAATTAATCGCTCTACTGGAACTCGCGTATTATGGTTTCTGTCCTCGGACCAATTCAGTAGACATTATCATATCAGACCTATGCACCATTACACAGATCAGTTACTCCAATTTGAATTGATCTCTCGTTGCTCCACATTTCACAAGGATCGCGATCTTTATTAATGATGTCCCAAGTCTTGGATGAATTGTCGTTTTCAATTAATCGCTCTACTGAAACTTGCGTTTTATGGTTTCTGTCGTCACACCAATTCAGTAGACATTATCGCATCAGACCTATGCACAATTACACAGATCAGTTACTCCAATTTGAATTGATCCCTCGTTGCTCCACATTCGCACTTGGTTTGAAACTTCATCGAGTAAAGCCACAAAATGTCCAGAAAAGGTTGCAGAGATGCCAATGAATGGTTTGATGCCAAGTAGACTTCTAGACAGTGCTTCTGCCACGAATGCGAGCTGCAGAGATCCGTATGTCTGTCATGGTGTTTTAGCCTCATCCGAACAAGTTTCAAGGGAAGTGAATTGGCTTTCAATAAGATGAATAGGTCTGCAAATTAAACACAAGGTAGTGCTTCAAAAGTTGCTCCAGTTTTAATTCATACAGATCAGAAACCTTGGAGAGCAGAGACCGTCATGGGAAATAGTCTATATTCTCACAGAAATAACCCAAGAAAAGCAATCCCAAAACAAAAAAATATTTCCCTGATCATAGTCCAAAATCCTTCAGAAAATTCTACCTTAATCTCATATATGGACTACGCAAGGCCGCAGAGATCAATCATAGATAGCGAGTAGATTTGATGGCTCTTGTGGAGAATTCATCCTTCATTTATAGTGTTGAAGTGGGTCACTTAAAGAAAGGGCTGACCTGATCACTTGGAGGAAAAACACGTCTAATTTGGAATTTCAAAATTATGTTTGGGAGGAAAAAACCCCTCACAAATTTAATTTAATTTATGGCACTTGATAAAATTCCCTTTTTTGATTTTTTTTTACTAGAATAGGATAATCCCAATTTAATTTATGAATGAACAAAAACAACTTGTAACGTCTCCTTTTGAGGCTTTTAACCATAAAATGGGGCTCCAATCTTTGAAACGTCATATCTCTTCAATTGTGAGGAGTTATGTGGCATGTCACATGTCGTTGGAATCAGTACGATGAGGAAAAAAAAAAACAAATGACGATGGTATTGTGATCAATATTACTATCCTTTAAATCTATTTTCCTCAACAATTACAAGGCTTCAAGGGCTTCCCAGAGCTTCTTGTCATTTGGAGCTTCCAACCAATGCAAACTTAGAAGAATATTAAGAGTGTTCAAGGATCGACATTGACATCAATGACAACACCATTCTACAATCTCCCCCTTTGTCATTGCTGCCAACACATATACTCTCCTTGCGATTATTGCTCCCTATGTCTTCATGCTTTTAATCTTCTTCTTCTGGTTTCTCTCCCCATTTGAAATCAATGGCAACAAGTTACTTCTCCTTAATGAAATGCCTTCCTTTGTCTTCTTGCAATAAGAATTTCTTCTTTTGACTTCTTCTCTCCCCATGACATGCTATGCTTCTCATGGCTTGCCACAACCGATTCCACTTGTCAACAAGAACCATGAGTCCTATAATTTTGTCCATGACTTCGGTTTCAAAATCTACTACTCTATTAGTCTACCCATAATGCTGAATATTGCTCTGATGACTTCTGCCATATGTCAACTAGCTGAAGGATAGATCTTCAAATCTGCAACTACTGCTATATGGACTCCCCCTCTTTAACATTCACAAGATAAGGGGTCTTCAAGTTTGATTTTTCGGTGGATTCATCATGGTTTGCGACTTCACAAATCTTGAGAGCATGACTGCTGAGATTTATTCATTCACTTGATCTTCTTGATTTTGTTATCTTCTCCAATCCTTCTTATAATTGATATTAGAATTCTCCTTCATGGATGATTCCATCTTGTCACAAGCTATATGTACGTAGTTACGAGATTTGAATTATTCTATATGGTACTTGAATGAAAAAAAACTGACATATACTTTGTACTGAAAAATTCCTTTTGAAACTTGTCCCGCGATCTTGCCAATATGCTTCTAGGGTTTTGATAATGTCTTTGATAATCATCCATGTCATAAGCTTTGCAATCCTTGGCATTATTCCCAAAGTTAGTACATGAGAAACAATAACCATTAAACATATTAGGGTACTTGGATGAGTTGTGTTGTATTGAATATTTTCTAAAGATTGTCATTTTGGGAGGAGGTGTGACTCTTTGTTGAGCATTACTTCTTGGAGCAACAACATTTTCAACTTTCTAATGTCCATCAATTTGATTTGGTCTTTGAAGGATTTTCCTATTAGAATTTTCATCAATCTTGCTCTGCTGGGGCTTGGAGCTCGTGCCTTCATTGCATGGAGCTTTACGTGCTTCTTTTTCCTTCATCTTCAATTGAGAAATTTCTTAGTCCTTTTCATCAATGACATGATCATTCTTTTCAACATCGTGCAAATTTTTGTTTTTCCATTCCTTGATCTTATTACTTATTCTAAAGATGCATAAAGTTCCTTTTGCTTTTGCTTCCTTGTTTTGTTAAGATCACATAAGGTGCTAATAAATTCTGCATCCATGTCGACTATCGCTTCTTTTTCTTAATCTACTTCATCTGAATCATATTCATCAACAACATTTTCATCCTGACCTGCATGCTTCTTTGATAAGTGATCATGGAGCTTCTTCCAAAGAATTTTGGCTGATTAGCATTCATTAACTTTTTCTTTTATAGGGCCTGATAGAGCATTAAGAATGGCATTCATGGATTTTGTATTACATACCTTTTGTATTCGTCGGTAGATGTGTCTTTAGAAATAACAAAGTGACATACATCATATCGATGTGCTTTCAAATAAACTTCCATTATGGATTCCCATATATAATATTTGGCTTCATAAAACTCAAGAGCAGGTGGGTCAACTCAGTTCTATTCATTAGTTGTAATATATTTCAAGATTCTTGCAATACTAGAGGCTTCCTTTAATCGTTTGGAGGATTGCTTCAATGACTTCTCCATTTTTTCTCTTCAAAGATCCGCCTTCGAGCTGTTAAGTTGCAACTGAAGGAAAATTCTATGATACCAATTGTTGGAAATACCAAGAGGGGGGTGAATCAATATTTCACTTCAATCAATTAATTTTAATTTCACAGAACATTGATTATCAGTAAAGTTAGATTAAAAACATAAGTTAACATCACATCACATGAACAAATAACGTCACAATTCAACAATGCACAACATGCAAGACAATAGACAAGATATTTTTAGGTGGAAACCCTTCCATGAGAAAAACCACCGAACACTTCTTAATATAGCTATTCAAAATTTACATTAATAAGAAGCTCATTAGGGAAATTTTGAGGTCTAAAATGGGTCTCCTAAGGAAATAATAAAATAATAGCCAAATCAATAAAATAATATTAATGAATTTGTAATTCACTTTTTGCACCACAATCCATATAACCATAGTTAAATTCAAATCAAAAGTTGTACCAAAATAAAATTAATAAAAACATTGTATTGATGTGACTATAAATAAGAATGATCTTTTCAAGAAAAAGTCATTATCATTGAACAACTAATGCATTTGTCCTTTGTACTTAAATAACTTAAATAAAATATAAATATAAATATTATATTATATGCTATTAATTAAAATTTATATCATTTAAATTGTATAATAACATGTAACTAATATACTGTATAAAAATAATATAATATAATATAATAAATGTATACGTACATGCATTGTTTCTTTCAAGAAATATGACAATAATATATTTTTATTCAAAAAGTGTGAAATGACATTTATTATGAGTACTTTACTTTGACTTTAAAAATACTTAGAGCACTACCATGGTTAACCATGAGTTTTTATCCACCATTGAGAATGTGACAAGTAAGTACCTTTAATTCAAGCAATGCCACCTAAACCATTAGGGATGATGTCATCCCCTAAAATGTGATTGGTTCTTATAAAGTGAATTTTGATTGTACATTTTCCTTAGGAGGCCCATTTTAGACCTCAAAATTCCCCTAATGCCAACTTCCAAGGCTTTCAACATCAACTGAAGGAGAATCCAACCCCCTAGTTTATAGGCTCTAACCTGAAGGACCCTCCAACACCCTAATTTACTTGGTCTAACTAAAAGGACGCTTCAGCGCCCTAATTTACCAGCTCCAACTAGAAGGACACTCCAACACCCTAGCTTTGTCAACTTCAATTGAAAGGTTTTTCCAACACCTTACACAGGGTCCAACCTACCCTAGCACCACCCTACTGCCCTGAAGTGTTCTTAGGCTCCAACTTGAAGGAGAATCCACTCTCCACCTTGCACCACCCTTCCACCCTAATAATAAAAGATAGAAGAACAAATATATTACAATGGATTACTGTTCAACCACTACTATCCATAATACTGTCGTAATGCATTTTCTCTTGCCATATAATTGCCACTTCTATCATTGCTAACTCTTGGTCATTACCAACTATATAACCTTTGTCTGCTTAACATAAATAAATTTTCCGTGTACAATCCTTGTCCCAACAACTTTGCTTAGAATGATCTCAGAAACCCTATCTCAATATAATAGTAGCAGTCCAATACCACAAATGCCTTACAACAATTATAACCCTAAGAAACAACTCTGATTATGTTTAACAAACTATTTAAACCATGAATCCTGATCTCAACAAAAATGTTGATTCTTCTCTACCGACCATACATGTCATGAAGTTGTCAAACCCTAGCAATATTCTTTAACCATCAAAATACAAATTCACTCTCTCAACTCAACTAACGACTAGTTTTGCTTGATACAATACTTGCTCTCTACTCAAGAAACACACCTTACCAACATAACAAAACAACTATACATAGCATACGTATTCTCTCATAAACTTTGTCCTTAGCCATATACATACATTCACTTGACATCATCTCTCTCTGTGTTCTTCAAAATACATTACATGGCTTATGAAAATACACGGTGTTTATACAAAATCACTACAACATACTAACAAATCGTCACTTTCTGTAGTACATCAAGCCATAGAAGCATTAGTAGCAACATTTGTAGCTCTTTGCAACACTCATATAAGAAATGATCTGACAATACTTTGCAGCAAAATTGAACCAATGCTCTACAATATCCTCATTCTTTGATGCAGACAATCATCTATGTACACAACAAAAACATCTAATTGCATGCAGCCACATGTTCATGTATACAAAACCATAAGCAACAAGTATATACCTTGACATCCATGTTCAACATATTGCATAATTTCAAATCACGCTCCATACATATAATGTGTACAAGGGTCTTCATTAGGTTCTAACCACACTTCATGACAAAACCATGGGTTATTCACATGTTTCACTTCAATAGCGCACAATACTTCGTTCTTTATTGACCACTGACTTGTTCAAGAATGCACATCACTACCCAAACAATATATTGCACAAAGAAATTTGCTACACATGTTATTTATTTATTTATTTATTCCAAATAGAAAAAAAACCCGGTGTATATAATTTACCCATGCATATATCGGAAATTTTTTGATCAAACATCATAAGTCATAAGAGAAAAGTAAACCATGCTACAAAGTGAAGCATATACAACATTATTGGAAATTCTAAGTGGCGACAATGTGATTCATTGTCCCAAATTTTCCAAAACATTGTATGGAAAAAACTGCTGCAAATCTATCAGAAACAGATATGCATATCTACAAAAACTACCAACACTATGGAGAGAAAAAAAATAACTACAACAAGTAACAACAAAAACATATGTGCATGTCAATCCAGCATAAAGGAAAAAACTCATGACATAGTGATATTTCCCTCAGACCATGTTTTCCCATCAGACAAAAATACATAGTGTATGTGATCAAAAGTGTCAGCAATGCCCTTCTTTGACATTGATTTTGCAACCCCGTTATGTTCGCGATATATATGAGTGAAGTTTATGGAGCTGAAGGTGTTCTTGAGTGCATATATATTAATATACGGTCCATCCAAGCCATAAGAAGAGGTGGTGAGAAATCTGATCCCCTATTTAAATGCTATATAATGACCTGTGAATGACCATAAACTTGTAATGTATCCAAGGATAAATATTAAGAAAACCAAAGAAGACTCCATAGTGCAAGGACCTCTTCCCTCGTATTTGTACCCGACCCTCCATTCTAGTGGATTTTATCATTTGTGTGTTATGGTTCAAACGTAACCAAACCCCACAACCACAGATGTGTCCTTGTTTAGCCCCATCAAAGTAGCCAGTCGGAAAAAGAGGTTGGTTTTCAGTGGATCGATGAGCACGAGTTTGTGGCAGTCTTGAGACCATTGCGGATCCATCCATCCAAGTAATGATCTTCTATATGATGCGTTCAGTATTATCTGAAGACCCTCAAATATAAGAGCATTTCGTTCTTTCCATATCTCCCATATGGTATAGAATGGCACTGATTTATGTTTTTCATCCCTCGCCATCCAGCGTGTGTAGCATTCCTATATGTAAGAGAAGTTTCTATATGACAACACTCAATGCTGAAACATACCCTACCAAACCAGATAAGTAGTAGGACATGCAATAAAGAGATGAAAATTATTTTCATTATCATTACAACACAAAGGACATCTTCCCGACCCCTGTAGGCCCCTCTTGTTAATATTTTCCCACAAGAGATTTTTATTACGCCACACAAGCCAATTGAAAAAATTAATTTTGTGAGGAATGTGTAGTGTCCATACCGGTTTGTACCAACACATTTGGTTATGATTATATCTTGATATAGTTCTACTACCACCGTACATTTTGTGCTCAATATTCCTGCCCAAGTAATACGATTAGTCTCTAGCCCAACACATAAATTGGCCCATCGGAGTGATATAATGTGTTTATCCCGTTCAGTATGTTGTTCCACCGAAATATGTATGTCCTCGACACCTTTCCATATCGGCATGGTATGATGCCATGTATCAACGATCTGATAGAGGTAGAAGTAGCCCCGTGCATGTAGACAGTGCAGTAAGTTTTCTGACAAATGTTGTGGCCGAATTAATTCCTTAATTTGATCATACCCCATGATGATTTGAGTCCCATTCCCAAACCTCCATACCAAATTCTGCAAGAAAAACCCCTTAACTGTTTGCATACTCCTCGAAATGTACGAGCCTACAGACATCCCAAGTGTACCTTTCCTGTATCATAAGTGATGTCTCTACAGTCCAGGTACTTCGTGAATATGATGTCCCGCCACAAGCCCTCTGTATGTAGTCCGCACCACAAGGATTTTAGGAGAAGTGTCATCCCAAATGTACTTACATCCAGTAAACCCCATCTACCATTCTCTTTGGAAGCAGTGATGCTCTCCAATTTAGTAAGGTGGAATTTTCGAGTCATCTTTTGTCCTGCCCAAATGAAATTAGCCAAAATAGCATTATATTTGTGTATGATGCCAACAAGCTAAAATAGCATTATATTTGTGTATGATGCCAATAAGTATACGATATAGCAGATCCCAATATGTCCCAATTTGCTGCAATATAGTGTGCACCAGGATAAATCTACTCCCCCAAGTGATAACCATCAATGGGTCCATGTACCAATCCTCTTTTTCAAATTGTCAAGCATCCACTGCAATTCATCATTTTTGTAGTTTACTGGTTTCAGCTTGAAACCCGGGTAGGTAAAGCCCACCACCAGTGGATGATAGTTAAAATTAAATAAATTGGCGATATCCAAAATTTACCCCATGTCTCCAGTAGAGAATAAGATACATGACTTGCCATCGTTTGTTTGCCTGTAGACCAGTCACATTTCCAAAGCGACCCAGTATGTGATGTAGATTTCGCCAGAGATTCTCAGACATCATACCAAATACCAGACATCATCAACAAATAGATTGTGAGTCACGGAAATACCAGGACAGATACATACCCCTAAATCGGCCATCCGCAATTGCCTCCCCAATTTTGTGGCTCAAAATATCCATGACGAGGATGAATAATAATGGAGAAAGAGAATAATAATGGAGAAAGGGAGCATCCATGTCGGAGCGCACACCCCACACCAAAAAATTCTGAGGGGAATCCATTGATTATGACAACAAACTGTGACTTTGTGACGCATGCCATGATCCATTCAATTACGGGGTTTGACAAGCCTACAACAATGTGAGCCTGAGGAAGGCCCAGTCCAGGCTGCCATATGCCTTAAATAGATAAAGTTTCATCACCAGGGCATCCAACGTTTTTGTGTGGATTGAGTGGATGGTCTCCTGTGCAATTTCCACCGTATCATGTATCAATCTGTTGTGCCTCCAGAGAATTCCTTTTATGCGCTCCGCAATGATCTTGGAGATTAACTTGTACATGATGTTACACGACCATATGGGTCTATAATCCATGAAAGATTGTGTATCCGACTTTTTAGGGATTAATGTTAAGAAAGTTGAATCGACAGATCCCGATATATGTCCCAGTAACATGGCTGGCCTCTTCCACCATATCGACGAGGTCCTGCTCAATATGCTCGTAAGAAAATAAGAAAAACTCGACTGTCCATCAGTCAGGTCCATGACTCTTGTCCTTTGCAAATGTTTTTAATATCCAAAGAATTTCATCCGATTTCACAGGGCCGTATATTCTGTTATTATCAGCCATATCAAACAACTGAAGTGCCCCAGAGTTGGTCCTCAATGTTATCCTCCATTCTTTTTTGGTTTTTTTTTTTAAATGGTGAACAACCTCCTGCTGTATATTAACAGTTCTGTGTATCAAGTCGCCATCTTTGCCTCAGACACTCCAAATAGTGTTTCCATTTCTGCGCTGATCTGCAACACAATGAAAGTATCTAGTGTTTTGGTCCCTCTCCTTGAGCCAAGTGGCCTTGCTCTTAAGTCTTCAAGTGGTTTCTTGGAACTGTAATAACCGTTTCCTGCGAAGTTCCAAGTCCTTCAATCTCGCCCAATAGTCGGGCATCGGGTTGTCAAGTCCAAATTTTCCATATGTCTTTCTATATCATGTGCAATACCCAATAGTTCCCGTTTGTGCTTGGCCTTCTTACCCCGCTTCCAAACACGGACCCGATGTTTTAATTCAGACACAAGTCGCTTAGCATCTAAAACTTTTATTGCACCAACACAAAGATGGTACAGGGATCCAAATCACACTCTGTTTAACTGCAGGCTATACACCACAATGCACAGGGTATGCATTATTGGAAACACTCAATATTTGTTACGTGCCAGATCACACTACCCATTAGCCTGGAAAATTACCAATCAAGATTAAGAATTTCAAAGAGGAAAACTTTGTACACACACATATTCCTGTAAGGAAATATCATTGTTTGCAAATATCACATCAAAATACGTCACTACATACTTTTCAATCCCATATATTTCTTATATTGAACACCATTAACTCGTAGGATTTGCATGAAATTGAACTTTCTGACATTTGAACGAAGTACAACAACTTCAAAAGGCTCACGATCTTTATTAATGATGTCCCAAGCCTTGGACGAACTATCATTTTCAATTAATCGTTGTACTGGAACTCTCGTATTAAGGTTTCTGTCCTCACACCAATTCAGTGGACATTATCACATTAGAACAACGCACCATTACACAGATCTATTGCTCCAATTTTAATTGATCCCTCATTGCTCCACATTCACACTTGGCTTCAAAATTCAGCGAGTAAAGCCACAAAATGTCCAGAAAAGGTAGCAGAGATGCCAATGAATGTTTTGATGCAAAGAGGACTTCTAGACAATGCTTCTGCCACATATGTGAGCTTCAAATATACATTTGTCTGTCACGGGGTTGGGTTTTAGCCTCATCCGAACATGTTTCAAGGGAAGTGAACTAGGATTCAATAAGATGAATAGGTTTGCGAATCAAACACAGTGAGTACACAAGGTAATGCTTCAAAAGTCACTCCAGTTCTAAGTCATACAGATCAAAACCCTTGGAGAGCAGAGACCATAGATTCTCACAGTAGTAATCCACGAAAACCAATCCCAAAAGAAAAAAATATTTCAGAACTGCAGTCCAAAATCCTTCAGAAACTTTGACCTTAATCTCAGAAATGCATGACTATGCAAGGCCGCAAAGATGAATCACATATAGCGAGTAGATTTGATGCCTCTTGTGAAAAATCGTCCTTCATTTATAATGTTGAAGTGGGTCATTTAAAGAGGGGTAAACCTGATTACTTCGAGGGAAAGACAAGTCTAATTTTGAATTTCAAAATTATGTTTTGGAGCGAAAAAACCTTCATGAATTTAATTTAATTTTTTGTTATTTTCCCTTAATAAAATACTCCTTTTTAAAAATTTTGACTAGAATAAGATAAACCCAATTTAATTTATGAGTGAACAAAAATAGCTTGTAGCATCTCCTTTTGGGGCTTCTAACCACAAAATGGGTTTTCAACCTTTGAAATATCATATCCCCTCAACCGTGAGGAGTTATGTGGCACATACAATTGGAATCTATACAACAAGGAGAAACAAATTACGATGGCCTCACGATGAATATAAATATTCTTTAAATCTGTTTTCCCCATCAAGTAGAAGGCTTCTAGGGCTTCCCAGGGTTTCTTGTTATTTGGAGTTTCCAATCAATGCAAATTTCGACGAATATTAAGAGCATTCAAGGATCGATGTTGGCATCAACGGCAACATCATTCAACAATATCTCTGCAATTATTGCTCCCCATGTATTCATGCTTCTAATATTCTTCTTTTGGTTTCTTTCCCCCTTTAACATTAATGGCAAAGTGTTACTCCCCCTAATGAGATGCCTTCCTCTATCTTCTTGAAATATTAATTTATTCCTTTGATTGTTTCTCTCCCCGTGACATGCTATGCTTCTCATGGCTTACCACAACTGATTCACTAGTGTAAATGGGGCTAAAATTCGACAAATATAAGTTGGATACACAACTTATTGGAGTCGACTATCCGACACATTGTTGTTTATAAAATCATTGCTAGAATTCAATCAAATAGTCGACAGTTTAGTTACCGTTAGATATGAAACGGTACATATGTCGATTATTCGACACATAAAAAGGCCTAAATGGTCATTAAAAAACTGACGTTTATAATTCGGAGTTGCGATGCTACAAATCGTTCGATATCCAACTTAAAAACGTAGGATATTTGGTAGGCTGTGCACAAATGCACAGTCAGATATTTGACACATAGGTCACTTTTTTTGACGGAAAAACCGACGTTTATGCATCGGATAATCGACGACATAAGTAAATTGTGTGATAGAAGTGTTGTCGCTCCGATGCTTTTAAGTCAACGGTGAATCGTCGAATGTGCGACGGACAAGAGTTCTATCTGACGGGAGTGTTGTTGCTCTGACACTTCCAAGCCGACAGTGAATCGTTAGATAGGCGAAAATTCGGTCAAACGAGAGTGTTGTGGTACCGATGCTTCCGTCCGTCGATTCATCGTCGAGTATTCAACGAATTCTTCGACCGACTGTCGTCGAACATTCGACGGATATATGTGTTTAAAAAAATATATAATACACATTTATTATTTTGAAGACTATACGAATGCCATCAGACATAGCATCCTTCATTGTTGATCACCAGAGTTGAAGCTAGAAGAGTCCACTAGTTGCAAGTATTGTCATAAAATGTTTTCATCTTTTCTATTATCTCTACATTATACGAGTCTGCAAATACAATCACTCCCAATCAATGAAATTTTGACATCTTCCTAGGGCTTGTCAATCTCCTCTTTGAAAAATGTATATTTGAGAGCTTGAATTACCTCTGCACTAGAAGGCTAAGTGACAAATTATTTTTCCATTAGAGTCATGAGGGTAACCTGGGACGTAACCTCTTCATGAGGGTAACCTATGACGTTTCCTTTAAGATACCACTTTTGGAATGATTGTCTCGAATAAATAAAAAAGGAAATTTATAAGGGTGTTGTCCAAAGTACCATATGCAAATTAAGCTAGGAAAGGATTTTGCACTATTGTGTATAACCATTTCTTTTTGTGAGAATTGTTGGGAAACATTGTAAGAAACCAGATCATGGTGACTAAAAATTCATAAGTGGCTAATGTGGAATAACATGGAATATTAGTTAGATATCAACGATCCATGTCATTATGCATGGTGCTCTTTCATATCAAGGTATATATGTTCCAAAACTAGATCTTGTCACCTACAGAATTTTGAAGAATCTACTATGGATTCTTGTTGAGTAGTCCTTGTAATTTCTCTTCATATCTTAACATTTAGAACTCTGTATCCTATAAAATTTCTTTCATACCTATCAAAAATACCTCATTTAATACATACATACATACATACATACATACATACATACATACATACATACATATATACATATATATATATATATATATATATATATATATATATATATATATATATATATATATATATATATATATATATATATATATATATATATATATGATTTGGGAACAAATGTTGGATCTGAACAAACAATGATATGATTTAATGGGTAGTAGATGGAAATTCAAAATTTATGATAATAAATATATGGTTGCAATGAACAATGAGACTTGGGCTAAGATAAAAACTTGGACACCCCCGATATTCATGATGTGCATTGGTTGTATTTGAGCCACATATTACTACATCAGCTCTCCCAAAAGACAATCAACAACTTGGACCTAAGTTGATAGCCTTGCTAGAAGGATTTATCAAAGGAAGTGAGTGCATTAAGGGAAAGCACATGATATCGTGTAAGGAAATGGATAAGTAGTGGTGATTCCATGACCTAAATTGTTAACTTTTGGATCGTTATGAAAGTATGCAGGGTGCATGGTGAAACCATAGCTCCTTAATTATATCTCATAGACATTTTTCTAGAAGAAATTTAGGGAGATTTTTATTCATGGTTTATTGACCTTGTACATGGTGTTGGAAGTGACAATTTGTGATTTTTTGGTACAAATCTCATAGATATGTATGCCAAATGCGGTAGTATAGAGAATGCCTAACAATTTTTTGAAAAAATCTATGAAAAAAATGTTGTGGTTTGGAGTGAAATGATTAGGGGCTATGGAGTACATGGACATGATCAAGATGCTTTTTCCCTTTTTTCACAAATGCAACCGTTAGCCCCAAAACCAAACCACATCACCTTCACTTTTGTTTTTTCAGCATGTAGTCATGCAGGTTTAGTAGAAGAAGGCTAGAACTATTTTCATTACATGAACCAAGAGTATAACATCACACCTTAGGTGAAGCAATATGCATGCATGGTTGAAATTCATATCCATGTTAGACATTTAGATGAGCAACTTGAATTCATCAAATGGATGTCGGTAGAACCCAATGTTGTTTTCTGGGGATACTTACTCGATGCCTACAAAATTAACTGTAATATAGGGCTTGGAGAACATGTCATTAAACATATTTTGAACTGGCAGCTTAAAGATGTTGGATATTATGTACTACTCTGAAACATCTATGTAGTGGTTGGAAGGTGGAATATCATGGAAAAGGTAAGGTTATTGATAAATACAGGGGTCTGATAAAGACACTAGGATGTAGTGTGATTGAACTAAACAATAGGGTACATGCATTCCTTATAGGAGACACATCTCATCCTCAATCTGAGAAAATTTATGCAACATTGAGAACCTTAACTGGGCAGATGGAGGATTTAGGGTATATACCTAACACAAATTTTTTGATATTCCCAAATGGGAAAAGCAATAATATAGAACAAAATGCTTGAAATAGCAGTGTGAAACATCACATCAAGATATGAGACCAATACAGAGCTTCTCTATTAATCATAATAGCAGAAAAAATGTACAAAATAATGGGGCACAAAGCATATAACAAGATCCAACAAGCCTCCAATAGATAAATCCCCTCACAATGAGGTGCTACTACTATATCAAAATGCCAAAGACACTACTGCAACCTAGTCACAAAGGACATAGCTAAAACAGAAGATGATACAATGATATAAAATATTTGATATATGCCTATAGAGATGTTATAAATAAAGAACAAGGCTCTATATCACTTTGCCTAGCCAATCCCAAGGGTTTCCGGAAATACACCCAAAAAAATAGTAGGAACTGAAGCCCTAGGGTTGAAAGTATGCTGCAACAAAGTAACTGAAGAGTTATGGCTGAAGATGATATGAAAATAAGTATGCTCTCCTCCAATGGATCCTCCAGATGAAAGGCTGGCCCCTTCACTGAAGAAATCACTCCCCAAATCACCCACTGCAACTACCCCTGAAAATCCTCCCTAGAATAACGCAGATCTAGACTGATGCTGCACTGTAGGGGATTAAAACATTGTGGCTTGGTGCCAAATATATCAATTATGCTCAAGGGCCTTCCTTACTAGTCTCTCAATGGAAGGAAACCTGCCTCCAATGAAATCTAGCTCAGAAATCACCCAAATCAACTCTCCACAACTTCTACGCTGCAACACAACACAACCTCAATAGGAACTGCGATGTACCATAATACTGAAGCTTTGTCTTGATGTCAGAATGTGGAAATGAAGTGAAATCACTTCTCCTGAGTAGGCACTCGAAGTCCCCTGAGGATGAAGGTGGGATTCCTGCTCGAGAACACCCTGTGCTAAACAACACTGCAGTCTTAGCCAAACAGCTGAAGAGATAAAACAAGTCTTAACAGACCATATTAAAATGATAATATAGAACATATCTTCTATGTCTACGATCCCCTTCCTTATATAAGTGGTGAGCTTCCTCGCCCTTGGCCCCACTCATTAAAGCCACTACTTCCATGCATAGAGTTTCCCTCCAAAACTGTGTTGTCCCATAATGAATGCCAATCCTCCATGGCAACGTTGTTGATTTGGTCAAAGTTAACCCAGTCTACATGCTCCAACCCCTTTTCACATATAAGGGTGCTTTATAAAGCCACTAAAATGATATCATTTCACATTAGCAGTGATTTTATTCCTACTAAGGATATTTATGGGTCTCCATACCCTCTTATTCAGCAAATTAAGAAGCAAAAGAAAAAAATAATATTCCAACTAGCTCATGGCTAATTGGGAATATTATAGTCCTCCCCTCCCAAATGTTGCTTGTCCTCAAGCAACTGTAAAGGTGATTGCTGCAACTCTTCTTCTCCCTCCTTGGTGACACCTCCATGTGATAAGCTCTCCTCATATACCAAGTGTCTCCCAATCAATCCCTCCATGAAATTCTCCTCCCAAGTACTCATGAGATGCAAATGACTCATCCCACAAGAAAGAAAAAGAACCAATGAAGCAATCATGGTTTGCCCAATGTTATCCCTGAAACATGAAGCATAATAAACATGGAGAATATCTCTCCCAAAGGGCATGCTCAATCCTCCCATCCTTCCTCCAATCATTCCCATAAAAATAATAAGGACATCATCAATGTATGGGATCAAAACCAAGGATACAAAAGTTTTTATATGCAATAATGGAGGTGGATCATAGTCCCACATGTGGAACCAACACAATATATCTTTTGACTACCTTAGATAATGATATGGTAAGTGGTTTCCCCACCACTTACTTGCTTTCATAGTCTTCTCACATGCTTTGAGAAGGTGAGAAATGTTTGGTGCCTTTGGAGTGCACCCTGAATGATATATCATCTATGTATATCCTCCTAGGGAGTGGCCAGGCTCAACACTATGGCCCAAAGTTGACCATGAATTTTATAAGGAATAATTCTCCCACTTGGAGCAATGGCTTGCACATGTATGGTTAAGGAATGCACATATTCATTATATAAATCATTATGCATACAAACATGATCCTTACCATATGCTTCAATCATACTAATGGAGTGGCTCATAGATAGATCCCCTCTCATTCCCAAAGAGGAAAGAGGTGGCTATGATAACCCCGTCAAAGAGTTATGTATCTCCTCCATCTCCATATGGTCCATGCATCTCCTCAAAATCAGATATATCTCCTCTTCAAAGCCTTCCCAAGTACACCTCTCCATGATAGTGTGGTATGATCTCATGGAATAAGTGTGGCTGAAGATAAAATCCCCATATGTTGCTTGTAGTAACTTATCCTTGAGCTTGGATGCTATAGATAAGAATATCCTACCATTATAGTAGATAAACTCATATCTAACTAAATATCCCTCCTCTTGTAGCTGGTCATCAAGTATCATACAAGTAAAAAGATCCTTGGAATAATACACCAACAACTAGGATTTCCAATATGGATCTATCCTCCAAAGTGACAACGTTGATGATGTATCATATAAAGCAGATGTCATGTGGCTGCTCCCTCCTTTAACATCACCTATGCCAAAGTCACATACCAGAAGGCTGCTATCCTCTCTCTACTGCTCCTTTCTTAGTGCAAGAACTGAGGTGAGAGTGGGTAATGATGATGTTGGGAGAATGTCTCCCTCCTCCTTGAGTCTACCCAAGATTCTCAGCGATGTACCATGACCTCCCCATGCTCCCACTCCTCCTGGATTTATGAGTGGTGCAACATGATGTGAGACATTCCTCACCAACTCTTGATCAGGTGGCCTCACAGGTGGTTTGCCACAAAACAACAATGTCCCATGGGTCAAATTATAATGAAGGCTGTCTTAGGAATCCTATCAACTAAAATGATCTACTGTGCAAAGGGTGACAGTGTGACTATGAGATATAAATGCAATGAATTGATTTAAACATGAGCTTAAGATGCTTCTAAACTAGAACAATGTTAAACCATAAGCCATCATCAAACTTTGAAATGAAGTAGCTGGACATGAATTAAATGCAAAATGAAACTCCGGAGCATTCTAATTAACATGCACTATCCTATGAAGTTACACAATCAGTTTTTTCATCATGAGGGATATTTTGGAAGAGTTCCTTCTTGTGGAAGAGGTAGAACAATTTTGACTGTGGACTTGTATGCAATTGAAAGCAAATGAACTGAAAGAAAATGAAACTAAGTTGTCACATCACAATCATATCTTGAACTTCTTAAGGATGTCTTGGAAGAATTTCTTCTTGTGGAAGAGTGATTAGGACAAGTGCAACTATGATAGTGAAGACTAAAAACTACAACCAATTCCTATGACACTATAGCTATTCATCATTCATTGTTAAGATTTATTGGAAGAATGTCTTCTTGTGAAAGAACTATGATGAATATAACTACAGTCTCTAGTTAAAAACAGATACAACTCCTATCCTACAGTACCATAGTCATTAAACATTCATTGTTTTGATTTATTGGCAAAGTGTATTCTTGTGGAAGAACTGGAACGAATTATGGCTACAGTAGCTAGCTAAAACAAATACAAATCCTATCCTACAGTACCATAGTCATTAAACATTCATCGTTTTTATTTATTGGCAAAGTGTCTTCTTGTGGAAGAACTGGAACGAATTATGGCTACAGTAGCTAGCTAAAACAAATACAAATCTAACTGATATCCTACAATACCATAGTCATCAATCATTCATCATTTTGGTCTCTTGGAAGAATGTCTTCTTATGGAAGAACTGGAACGAATACGACCACAGTATATAAAACACAGCAACTACTAATTCAATATGCAAAACGTAAAGACAACTAGGAAAAACTTATCTAGTTTACGCTAAGGAAATCCGTTCAAGGGGCAGGGGCCCTCTACCACTTGACGGCATTCAACTTCACAATTAAATCACGCCTTCAAGATAATTTTGTCTGCTCCATTAACAATGCAATAGTCTCAACATAATGCTCTGTGTCTTAAAAGACGTAACACAGAGTTTTACACCAAAATCTAGCAGCAAATCTACACAAAATTTCTAACTAAGCTCTCGGCCTATTCAAGAGTTTTTAAAGTAAATGCAAGTAACAATAATTACAATAATTTAGGAATGATGTCTTCCTAATCCAAATCATCTTAGGATTCTTTAAGGTGGCTGCGTAAAAGAGAAAAGACACCTGGACTGTAACAGTCCGAGTAGGAGTCTTCTTTCACAAAATGTGTTCCCACGTGCATAACCGTACAAAGACTTCATTTCCTCTTCCATGACGAGCAACACACCATGTAGGCACGACGTGGATCATGCCCATATGCGTTTTTCCTCAAGAGGCCACCTAGAACATGCTCAAACATAAAGGTAGCTGCAGAATCGCCGGTTAGCTACAGAATGCCTGCATTCTGCAGCTAATTCCGGTCAAAATGCTTAACAATGGCAACAATCACAAAATTCAACAAGTCAGTCATATAAACCATTCTAGAAGTAATTTAACTATTTTTATTGATCAATTGGGTTTAAAATGGAAATGGACAAGGGAAAAATGAGGTAAAATGAGGTGAAGGAAAGCACAAATTTGAGGCTCAACATACCCCCACTGCTGTCTCTTTGCATGTCCTCATGCAAATTATCCTATGAATTCTGAGGCTTCTGCAAGGACATATAATCCCCTTCTTTTCCTTTGTCTGCATGCTAAAGGCCTTCTGGGTTTCCTGATCACAAGTTTGAACCCGAGGTTTGTGAGTGCTCTGATCAACTTTCTGTTCCTTGTCTTCATCTTCTCATTGGTTCTCTCCACTTTGTCTATATGCAGGGATAAGGTTGAGTTCATGTCAGTCTTGAGCTTGATTTGATCTTTGAGAATTTAATTCTCATTTCTGATGTGTCTATTCAACACTTCCAACTCATACCTATCCCTCCTCAATATATCAATTTCAGTTAGTGGAGGACTGGGGGTTCTCTCTTCTCTTTCTGAATCTGTTCTCTCTAGAGTTTCCACATAATCATAGATTTCCTGTTGAGCAGGATCAATCTCAGGGGTGCCTTCATAAAAATCTTCATCATCATACTCTTCCATAGATGTTTCTTCATCTTCAATATTGATTACCCCTGTTTGTTTGATTGATGTTTTCTTCAGTTTTCCTTTTAATCTGTGGCTTCTCCTAAGTTGAGAGGAACCCTCCCCTTTTTCTATAACAGATTCCTTGATTACCTTCTCCGCCTTGAGTTGACTCTTGATTCTAGTCAACTTCTCCAGAATGACTTCTTCACTGCTTTCTTGAACCGGTTTGTCAATTTTACCTGTTGGAGTCCTCCATCTCCTACTGCTCTTTGTGGCTTGTGGTTCAGGTGATAGTTCTTTTGCTTCCTCAAAATGATTTCTTATTAAGAAATCACCCCATGTATCATTTGATTTAGATAGATGATGCTCAATTAAAATTTTTACTAACCCATGATGATACAGGGTTGTTTCCAAAAACTGAACTCTTCTCTGAACACAGGAAGCCATTTTCTTCAGACTTTGATACAAGAAATATGGTAAATTCAAATCTTCTCCTAGAAAATGCAACATTAGTCTCATATGGTAGACATAAAATGTCCCATACCTACCCTCACATGTAACAAATTTTTGTAAAATAAGTAGTATATTCCTCCATTTGCTCTTCAATGCTGTACTGGGAATTCCCTTCTTGAACACACTAACATCCATGTTTGGTGATTTTAGGATTTGTTTCCATGAGTCATTATGGAATTCCCTATTTTTAAACCATCTTTCCCCAGCTCTGGATAATCCCGTAGCCTCTGCTATAAAAGCTTCATTAACAGTAAACTTAACATCTCCTATTTCAACCTCAGTGCCTTGGAATGATCTAGCAAACGTTTTGGTGACTTCCTTATGGAAACCATTAAACTTTTCCAAGAATTGGAGCCATCCTATTTGTTGTAGCATCTCCTTGCATTGTGGATAACCTTCTAAATATTTTGATCCTATAGGCTCAATCCTTACGATGAAACCCATGATTTTTCACTATCAATTAACACTCTTCTCTATCCACAAAACAATGGATTTTACTTTCGGATTAAAATGGCTTTAATCTCTAAAAAAAATGGCTTCAATTTTGGAAGAACATACCTTTGAAATAGCTACAGTCTTAAAAATCTCTGGTTTGTATGCCTCTGTTTGGAAAATGCCTTCGAATCCTCGGACTGATGTACTTCTGTTGAACCTTGGAATGATATGGAAGCAATTTCAATTTTCGGGCTAATGTGTCTCTGATAGACAGTGGTAGATGATTCCAAATTTCTTTTTGTGCAATACCTCCGTCTCTGGTAACAGAAGACTTCAAACTCAATCACTAAAAACCGCTTCTGTTTCTAGTAACACCAGACTTCAAACTCAACCTCTGTCTCTAGTAGCAAATGGTATGCTTCAAATTCAACACTACAGCCTCTCTGTCTCGGATAACAATAACTTCAAAACCAGTCACTACCACACCTCTGTCTTTGGTAATAACAGACTTCAAACTTCAATTACTACCATACCTCTGTTTTTTGGTAGCAAAGTCTTCAATTTTAGCACCTCTGTCTTCTGGTAGCAACAGGCTTTAAACTCTTCACGGCCACAATTCTGTGTTGACAGTGCAATGCTCCGAACTTTGTTCTCAGTGATATGCTCTCTGTTCAGTGAGTTCTCACACCGTTATGCTTGCAATGTACCTCTTATGTTCTGTCCCTGATGATAATAATGCTTCTGCCTTCGGAATGTAATACTGGCTACGGAATGACGTTATGGCAAATGGTCACGGCATAGAGTGGTGAAGGGAGGTGGAGGAATGCATTAATGATTTGAGGAGACAGCGGAGGATTTACGACGGCAGGAAAAATCTTCATCATTAAAGAACTTGGTTAAGAGTCATGGGAATTTCAAATGATTTGGCCGTTCCACCGCTCAAATGCTATTGGATAGAAAATTTGAATTGGAAGTTTTAATACAAAGTCTATAGAGGGTTTTGTTTGGTGTTTGATCAATAAAATAATTAAAACAACTCTTTGAATAATTTCACAACTAAACTATGCTAAATTTTCATGAATTTCCATCGTAATTTAAATTTGTTACCTTTGCCCTTGATGTTTGTGTAGCCTTTGTCTTCTCTGCTCATCTTTGGAGGAATCTTTCACTATTTTCTTGATGTCTTTGATTCATGAATTCTCTGGATCACTTTGTTGTAACTCTGATGTCTGCTGGTTGATGCCTTCAGGATTTGTAGCTGTGAAAAACTATCGGTCTGCAGAAAGGCCGATCAGCTACAGAATGTACACTGAGCTGCAGAATGTCCCTGTAGAACACTTTTATTATGAAAATGAAATGTTTCTGGGAGATGGGTGAAATGTTTATGAAAATGGATGAAATGGATGATGGATTATGAAGTGGATAATGAAATAAGAATGGATTTAGTTCATGGAATGAAGGAACATAAGGGTTGTACTGCAATTCATGGCATATTTTTATTCACTTGCAGCAAGATGTCAAATTCTATGTTTTGACATGAAAATGAAGTGAATGGAAGATGGAGTGAAATGAATGAAATGGAATGGAGTGAAATGAATGAAATGGAATGGAGTGAGATGTGAATGATGGATGAGATGAAGTATGGATGGATAGTGAATGGAATGAGATGAAATGAATCATAAGTACTATGGCACTGAACTTATGATTTTTATAACAACTGCTTAGAAACAAAAATGGGAAAAGTTAGAGTGTCAGAGAGACTCTGATTTTCACCCTATCTTTTCTGTATAAACATGCCAATCAGTGATTGGTTTTCATGTTTATACCTTTATTTTTTTTATTTTTTTTTCAAAAGAGAAATGCTTCAGAAAATTTAATCAAGTTGATGAAGAAGAGAGACTCTTCTTCATTAACTTCACATCATTGTCTCCTTGGAACTTCTTGACAAACTCTTCTCTTGAGAGTGGCTTGTGGTATAACTTCAGTCTATGGCCATTCACAAGAAAAGTGACCTCCTCTTCATCTATAGTTCTGATTTTTACTGCCCCATTATCAAAAATTCGAACAATTTCATATGGCCCAAGCCAATGTGTCTCAAATTTCCCTTGAAAATCCTTGAATTTTGAATCAAACAAGAGAGCCCAATCACCCTCTTTAAATTTCTTCTCTTTGATGTACTTGTCATGCCATCTAGCCCTTTGCTGTTGGACTAGACTCGTTTTCTGAACTGCATCTTGTCTGATCTCATCCAATTCATTAATTTGCTCCAGTCTATGCTTTTGTGCCTCCGTTAGATCAAGTCCTAGCTGAATTGCCATCTTGAATGTTTGGATTTGGAACTCTATAGGAAACAAAACTTGCTTTCCATAAACAAGCTCATAAGGAGTATGGCCTGTTGTGTTTCTCCATGTAGTTCTATAGGCCCACAAGGCTTCAGGAAGCCTATCTACCCAATCTCTTCTATGTAGATGAACAATTTTTGTTAGGATTCCTTCAATAACTTTATTAGTGGATTCCACTTGACCATTTGCTTGTGGATGATAAGGAGTAGATGTTCTATGTCTGATTTTGTACTTCTCCATCATTTGCTCCACTAGCCTTGATGTAAATTGAGCTCCTTGATCTGTAACAATTTCCCTTGGAACACCAAAACGAGTAAAAATATCCTCAAAAAGAAAAGTAACTACAGATGATTCATTAGCAACAAGTAATGGTTTAGCTTCTACCCACTTAGTAACATAATCAGGGCAAACTAATATGTATTTCTTTTGTCTTGATGGAGGACTAATAGGTCCTACAAAATCCAAGGCCCATTTTTCAAAAGGTTCAATGTGTACCTGAGGTTGTAATGGCATCTCACCCGAAGGAGAAGGTTTCCCTACCCTTTGGCAACTGTCACACCTTTTGACATATTCCCTTGCATCTTTAAACAAAGATGGCCAATAATATCCTAAGTTAAGGATCTTATAGGCTGTCCTCTTATCTGCAAAGTGTCCGCCACAAGGTTCATCATGACATGCCTTGAGAATTTCGGGCATCTCATCTTCACGAACACACCTTCTAATGATCAAATCTGAACCTGTCTTGTACAACTCATTAGCGACCCATGAATATCTTGCACTATCATTAATGATTTTTATTTTATCCCTTGCATTCATAATTGAAGGAAACTTTCCTGAAACTAAATAATTAGCAATATCAGCAAACCATGGAGTTTGAGTAGAAACTGCAAAAAGATATTCATCAGGAAATTGATCTTCAACCGGAGTGTCATCTTTGATATTTTGAATTCTAGACAGAAAGTCAGCCACAGTGTTTTGTTTTCCAGGCCTATCTAGAATAGTAATGTTGAATTCTTGCAATAATAACAACCATCTTATAACTCTACCATTAGTGATTGATTTATTCATTAAATATCTAATGGCAAAATGATCAGTGTGAATAAAAGTTTCATAGCCTGTTATATAGTGTCTAAATTTGTTAATGGCATGAACAACAGCTAAAAACTCTTTTTCAGTTACAGTATAGTTTAACTCTGCAGGAGTCAAATTTTTACTGATATAATAGATGGCATAGGAATTAAATCTTTCTGTCCCAATACTGCTCCCAGAGCTGTATCGGAGGCATCTGTCGAGATATGAAAAGGTAACTTCCAGTTAGGTCCCCTTAATATAGGTGCTTCAGAAATTTTGGTTTTCAGGGTTTCAAAAGCTAACTGGCAATCAGAAGTCCACTTAAATTCACAATCTTTGGTGAGTAATTTGAAAAGAAGAGATGCTATTTTGGTGAATTTTTCTATAAATCTCCGATAGTACCCCGTAAATCCTAGAAAACTTCTTACATCTCTTTGACAACTTGGAATGGATAGGTTAGAAATAACTTCAACTTTCGCTTCATCAACTCTAATCCCATCCCCTGAAATGTGGTGCCCTAAAACAATACCTTCAGTAAAAATCATAAAACATTTTTCATGACTAAGAGAAAGGTTTGCTTCTTGACATCTTTTTAAGACTTTTTCCAAGTTTTCTAAAGCCTCTTCAAATGTATCCCCATAAACTGTAAAATCATCCATGTACACCTCTACACAGTCATGTATCAGATCAGAAAAAATTCCTAATACTGCCCTTTGGAATGTTGCAGGTGCATTGCACAATCCAAATGGAAATACTCTGTAGGCATAGGTACCCCAAGGACAACTAAATGTGGTTTTATCTTGGTCTTCAAGTGCTACTTGGATTTGATTGTAACCACTAAATCCATCCAGGAATGAAAAGTACTTTTTACCTGCTAATGTATCTAATACTTGATCTATGAAAGGTAAGGGAAAATGGTCTTTAAGAGTAGCTTTATTCAATTCTCGGTAGTCAACACACACCCTCCATTTTCCATTTTTCTTAGGCACAATCACTAAAGGAGAAACCCACTGACTATCTGAAATAGGATAGATGAAATTAACATTTAACAATTTTTGTAATTTTTCCTTGACAATTTCCCTAAGATTTGGATTCATCCGTCTTTGAGGCTGTCTGATTGGTTTGCAATTTGCCTCTATATAGATGTGATGAGTACAAGTCTTGGGACTTATCCCTTTCATGTCAGTGTATTCCCATGCATATGCAGAAGAATGTCTCTGTAATAATTTGACTAGTTCTTCTTGTTGAGATTTTTCCAGATTTTTGTTTATGTTCAAGGTTTTACCTGGAAAAATTTCACTTGTAGAACTGCCAAATTTGTCCATAGAATGAAGAGACATCTGTCTAGATGAAAAGAACTCAATATTGGATTTCTCTTGAAATGATTCTTGTTTGTGTTCTGGAGAAGATTCAAAATTTTCTAGAGTATTCAGAATTTGATTATCTTCACTAATTTCTAAAATTGTGAAGAGTGGTTGCAAATATTCTTCATCCTCTATCCATTGAGTGTCATCTAGATCTGTAATTGTCCTAGCTGGAGGATATAAAGTAAATTTCTTTGTTGAAATTCCATCAGAAATATACATATCACCGGACCTACAACTAATAAAAGCATCATCTGTAGCTAACCAAGGTCTTCCTAGTATAACAGGATGGCGTCCTAGATTATTCTTGGGTGTAAGGATCATGAAATCCACAGGGTACTCCCAAGAGTCTAGGGACACTGGAATGTCTTCTATTACCCCATCTAGTCTGATCACAGATCTATCTGCTAGTTGTAATAGTGTGGGTGTAAAGAGAAGATTAGGAAGTTTCAGTTTGTCCATGATTTGTCTACTCATGATATTTATTGCTGCTCCTAAGTCAATGAGTGTGTTTTGAATTTCAATTCCATTGATGTGAATTTTGACAACAGGATTTCCTGGGTCAAGGTACTTTGGAATAGTAATCTTACCCATCATAATATCTGCTATTTGTCCTACCAGTTGAATTTTCTTGGTTTCTCTTATTCTTTTCTTTGTTGTCTTCATGCTCAACTCCTTTATTGTTTTGGCTAAAATTGGGATTTCCTTGATGGCTTGCAATAATGGAATTTTAATGCAAACATTTCTCAATTCATCCAAGAAATCATAATTAGCCACCATTATTTGTTTTTCTACACCTTTGTCAATTTGTAATCTTTCCGGAAAGGGAGGTATAGAAGTAGATGTGGATGGTTGCTCTAATACTGGAGTTGGGATTATTGGATCTTTTTGTTTCAGTTTTTCAATGTTTTGGCCTTGAAAGGATGTTTCTTCCTCAAGACTTTTATTAACCCGTAGGGAGTCTTCCTCAGAATTATCTTGTTCTTGTATGATCACAGAAGGTTTCCTCTTCTCAAGTATCCTTCCAGACCTAAGTTGAACATCATTAAGGTCTAGAGGAGTAATTAAATAAGTTGGAAATTGTTGTCCTTCTATCATGTATGTATTCCGAGGATTCTTATTATTGGGGTTTGGTATGGGCTGAGCTGGTAATTGATTGGATTTTTGAGGGAATGGTAATGGAAGTGGTTGATTTTGATGAGGTTGGTTCTGATGATGTTGTTGAGAATTTTGTTGAAAATTTTGTTGAAGATTTTGAGGAAAATGTTGTTGAGGATTTTGAGGATAAAATTGTGGATATGGTGGATAGGATGGTGGATACTGATAATATGGAGAGTATCTTCTATAGGGACCTTGTGATCCTTGTGCCCAAGCTTGAGATTGATTTTGAAATTGGGGCCAAGGTTGCTGCCAAGAATTCCAAGGTGGAGGTTGATTATACATTTGATCATGGAATCCTTGTGTTTGAGGTCCCCGCCAAGGTCTTCTAGATACAAAATTGAGAGACTCTGTGGAATCTGTAGGAGTTTCTTCCTGAAAGACAGCTTTGAGACCAGGAAGAGAAGGACAATTCTTGGTTTCATGTTTTTCAGAACAAATAACACAGGTTTCTACAACTTTTACATCCAAAGGACACTCTCTCAAGGCATGTTTCTTTCTACATTTGGGAAAAAAGATTGCCAAGGCATCAGATTCAGCCTTTTGCTTGTTTTGTATCTTGAGGGTGTCTATTTGTTCACTAAGACTCCCTAAGATGTCAGATTTAAAATCATCAAGCATGTGTCCTATTTCTGATCTACTTACTGTCCCAGAAGCAGATTTACTTGCTCTTGCAAGAGCAGGATCTCTTGGACCTTTGACAGCTTTGGATTTCCCTCTGGAAAGGTTGATACATAACTCAGATATTTCAGGTAATGTGAGTTGTGATATATCCCCTTTTCCCATCATGTTAAGGATATCCAACCATTCATCCCTAATGGTTCTCAACAAAAGAGATTTTAAAGTGTCTTGATCTAGGTTTTCCATTTGTGCCCTTTTTATGTTGTATTTAAATCTTTCCAACAAATCTTCTAAGTTTTCATCTTCTTTTTGTAACATCTTGAACACTTCTTCCTTATGATTATCCGGCATACAATAATCCAAGTATCTCTCTAGAAATGCTTGTTTCATGTCTTCCCATGTCCTAATGGAACTACTGCTTAAGCTCATAAACCACTTCAATGATGCTCCTTTCATAGTTGAAGGAAATAATTTCAATTTTTGGGCATCTTGAAGGTAGTCATAAGTCCTACACAGTACTTCAAATTCGAATAAGAAAGTTTCAGGATCCTCAGTTTTAAGCCCATAGAAGTTCGGAAGGACAGAAGGTGAAATGTTTTTCATGGTTGTATTGGTTTCTCCATCAAGTATAGGGAACCCAAAAGAGCTTCCTATTCTACCCCTTCCTCCATCTGCACCTCTACCTCCTCTTCCTCCTTCTCCTCTACCTCTTCCTCTACCTCCTCCAAATGTGTTTTCTCCATTAACAACTCCTCCTCCTCCTTCTTCTGCCATGGTTGACTCTCCTGTGGAAGGAGAAAGGTTTGTATCCTCAACAAAGGTTTTTGGATCCTCTTCTATGGCAGGTTCAGTGGATGAAGTGGAAGGTTTCTCTAATGGAATAGGTGACCTTACATCTTCTAGAAGTCCAGGATCAGTAAAGGATGGAAGATGGGTTTGAGTTGAAGGTGTACTAGCTCTGGATCTAGATGAAACAAGTGGTGTTCTAGAAATCAAACTTCTGCCTCTGCCGCTTATAAATCTTCCCCTTGAATCTCTCTCCCTACGCATAAAATTGTTTTTGGATGCTAAGAAACAAAGGTTACCTAGTTTTCACTTCCCCGGCAACGGCGCCAAAATGTTGGGCCTCAATCTAGTCTCCTAAACTGAGTTCATTTAATTGTCAACCAGGATTTGTAAACTGCTGAAGTGAAATGTACCATATGTACCTAGGTGCTTGTTTCCTAGTGCGTTGTATGTAGTGTTTTATGATGTTTTGGTCTTTTATGTTGATTTATGATGTTTTTGGTCTTTTGAAGTTTTATGTTTACAATGAAAATGCCTAGAAAACTAATGAAAAGAGAGTGGTAGTCAAAAACACATTTGAGCCTAATGTATGGAATGGAAAATGTAATCAAAAACACTGAAACAACATCTAAACTATGACTGAATAGAAACAAGAGCTTGATGATGACTTTTTAAACAAATGACACAAACTAGACTTTGAGAAATGATCACTTAAATATGCAAATTTTCTAACTAGACAATCAGTCACTAATCATGATGCAACATTCTATTCTAAACTCATCTATTCATGACTAATTTCTAGTTCTATTCTGCAATTTCAATTGAAGGTCAGAGTCTATTCTTCAAGAGTTATTGGATTCTTTTCAGGGTAGTTCTGTTGAGGAAAAGCTCTGTTTATAGTGAGGAATTTGCAGAGATATTTCAGACCTTGTAATGATGTTATCTTCT
Organism: Pinus albicaulis; assembly: GCA_034641835.2. Classification (NCBI taxonomy): domain Eukaryota; kingdom Viridiplantae; phylum Streptophyta; class Pinopsida; order Pinales; family Pinaceae; genus Pinus; species Pinus albicaulis. The sequence goes on along the minus strand of CM076575.1, from coordinate 1,153,346,309 downwards.
GTTCCTAAAGTTATGGATCACTGATAGTTTTCAGAACAAAAAGATATTTGTAAATAATGAAGGCCGTCTTAGGAATCCTATCAACTAAAATGATCTACTGTGCAAAGGGTGACAGTGTGACTATGAGATATGAATGCAATGAATTGATTTAAACATGAGCTTAAGATGCTTCTAAACTAGAACAATGTTAAACCATAAGCTATCATCAAACTTTGAAATGAAGTAGCTGGACATGAATTAAATGCAAAATGAAACTCGGGAGCATTCTAATTAACATGCACTATCCTATGAAGTTACACAATCAGTTTGTTCATCATGAGGGATATTTTGGAAGAGTTCCTTCTTGTGGAAGAGGTAGAACAATTTTGACTGTGGACTTGTATGCAATTGAAAGCAAATGAACCGAAAGCAAATGAAACTAAGTTGTCACATCACAGTCATATCTTGAACTTCTTAAGGATGTCTTGGAAGAATTTCTTCTTGTGGAAGAGTGATTAGGACAAGTGCAACTATGATAGTGAAGACTAAAAACTACAACTAATTCCTATGATACTATAGCTATTCATCATTCATTGTTATGATCTGTTGGAAGAATGTCTTTGTGTGAAAGAACTGGAATGAATATAACTACAGTATTTAGTTCAAAACAAATACAACTCCTATCCTACAGTACCATAGTCATTAAACATTCATCATTTTAATTTATTGGCAAAGTGTCTTCTTGTGGAAGAACTGGAACGAATATGACTACAGTAGCTAGTTAAAAACAAATACAACTCCTATCCTACAGTACCATAGTCATTAAACATTCATCGTTTTGATTTATTGGCAAAGTGTCTTCTTGTGGAAGAACTGGAACGAATTATGGCTACAGTAGCTAGCTAAAACAAATACAAATCTAACTGATATCCTACAATACCATAGTCATCAATCATTCATCATTTTGGTCTGTTGGAAGAATGTATTCTTATGGAAGAACTGGAACGAATACGACCAAAGTATATAAAACACAGCAACTACTAATTCAATATGCAAAACGTAAAGACAGCTAGGAAAAACTTATCTAGTTTACGCTAAGGAAATCCGTTCAAGGGGCAGGGGCCCTCTACCACTTGACGGCATTCGACTTCACAATTAAATCACGTCTTCAAGATAATTTTGTCTGCTCCATTAACAATGCAATAGTCTGAACATAATTCTCTGTGTCTTAAAAGACGTAACACAGAGTTTTACACCAAAATCTAGCAGCAAATCTACACAAAATTTCTAACTAAGCTCTCGGCCTATTCAAGAGTTTTTAAAGTAAATGCAAGTACAATAATTACAATAATTTAGGAATGATGTCTTCCTAATCCAAATCATCTTAGGAGTCTTTAAGGTGGCTGCGTAAAAGAGAAAAGACACCTGGACTGTAACAGTCCTAGTAGGAGTCTTCTTTCACAAAATGTGTTTCCACGTGCATAACCGTACACAGACTTCATTTCCTCTTCCATGACGAGCAACACACCATGTAGGCACGACGTGGATCATGCCCATATGCGTTTTTCCTCAAGAGGCCACCTGGAACATGCTCAAACATAAAGGTAGCTGCGGAATCGCCGGTTAGCTACAGAATGCCTGCATTCTGCAGCTAGTTCCGATCAAAATGCTTAACAATGGCAACAATCACAAAATTCAACAAGTCAGTTATGTAAACCATTCTAGAAGTAATTTTAACTATTTTTATTGATCAATTGGGTTTAAAATGGAAATGGACAAGTGAAAAATGAGGTAAAATGAGGTGAAGGAAAGCACAAATTTGAGGCTCAACATTCTCCATCTCCACATGATCCATGAATCTCTTCAAATGTTGATATATCTCCTCTTCAAATCCTTCGCAATTATAACCCTCCATGATAGTGTGGTATTCTCTCATGGAATAAGTGTGGCTGAAGAGAAAATATTCATGTGCTGCATGTAGTAACTTCTCCTTGAGCTTGGATGCTCTAGATAAGAATGTCATACTCTGATAGTAGATGACCCCATCTCTTACTGAATATCCCTCCTCTAGTATATGGTCATCAAGTATCATGCATGTAAAAAGATCCTTGGAATAATCCACCAACAGGTGCGATTTCTAATATGGATCTATCCTCCATAGTGACAATGATGATGATCTATCATATAAATCAGCTTCCATTTGGCTACTCCCTTCTTTGACATCTCCTATGCCAAAGTCACATAGGGCTAAAATTCGCCCCTAAAATTATCCCTGTGGATAACAATAGGAATATACTGTACAACAGCCTGAGGCATAGATGGGAATAGTTCACGGTTAATAGCAGCTACTTCGGTGACTTCCTTAACCTCTTCGACCTCAGGAGTAGGGTGAGGATGAGTTTTAATTCTAGCACCTCCCCTGGGTGTGCTATCTGAGTAATATTCTGTGTCTCCCACAGTGGAGTCGAGATTTTCTACTAGAACTTCTTGAGAAGAAGAGGATGGATAATCTTCTTTGGAAAACTCAGAGATTTCAGCACAGACTGATTTCTTTTCTTTCCAACTTCTTCTATGTATAATCTTCTCCAGGTCAGACACTGAAGGTATCTTTGACTATGATGTATCTGACCTCAAATGTGGCTTACGAGGACCCAGGACTACAAATAGATTTATCAAATAAACAACAACGG